>JAOXYD010209917.1:0-20460 GCA_028565735.1 Pinacopodium congolense
AATTAATATTAGAGCCAAAGTTCCAAGTAATTACTCTACTGTACATATAAATAAATTCAAATAAAGATACCATTGATCAAAAGCAAGCATAAAACTAAGATAGGCTTTCGTTACGATGTTCACTCATATCACTCAAGTTTGTAAGGGATGGTGCTTCACTCAAAACTCCCTTTAAGAGATTACACTACCATAGGCTTGCAGATTCACCCATTCTCCTCTACATAGAATACATGCTATCATGGATCAAAAGAGCTTTTATTTAGGGTTGTAATGGCGTTTGGTTAAGGTATGGTAATAAGGGTCAAAGGGGTATTCACAAGCATTCATAAAGTACTAAGTAAAAGGGACAATCGAATACAAATTTTAGGATAAGCAAATAAATACAATGGACTACAACTACTCATCGCTAACTAATGCTATTATGATTTATTCTTTTTCTTTTTCTTATTTTATTATATTTTTTTTTCTTTGTTTTCTCTCTGTTTTTTTACTTGAATAATACTAAAAATAAGAGGAAACAATAGTATCACATATCAACTAACACATGAGTAAAAGGATAGTTTTTAAAAGTAATTAATAAAATCAATTATTAATGATAGAGAAATCATATGATTGGACTCAAATAGAGTAGACATTAATTCCATACTTTACATCTAATTGGAACATTGTATGATGAAATAATGGAATTATATAAAAACGTCATGCACAGAAATGTTAGTTAAAACAACTTTGACATTCTTAATATTTGAGTAGTAATAATGTGTTGTTAGACATCAATCTTCATTATAGTTATAAATTATTTAATTAGATAATTAAAGATAAATTGAATGAGTTTAATTTATCCAATCCTAAATCATAGTTTAAATTTATAATTTATATCCATTAAGAACATATTTAGGAATCTAATGAGTCACAAAGAATGGCTTAGGGTAATTTAATTAATTTAGATTTGATTGTAATGTTTAAGAAACTTTAAGAAGAAATATGAAATGATTAAGATCAATATTCGACAATAAATTTAAATCTAATTAATGTTTAATTGAAATTATAATTATAAGTTCTGAACATTTTGGAATGTGAAAACCTAGAAAAATTTAGACTTCTTAGTTTTAAATGAGATTTATTTCTTAAAAACATATGGTATTTTTTTAAATCCATAAACCCCATTTCCATCCTTGTAAACAACCCAATAATGATATTATTAAGATGCTAGTGAGGCTAAGATTTGAAGCATTATAAATAGGACAGTTAACAGCGGTAATTGCATATGAAAACTAGAAGTGTTCTAGTGTTCAGTGGCCTCAGTTATAATTATGATAGTTGCCTTTATGTAGTGTTGGTAGCGTGTTGGAGGCCTTATATTAGACTACAACAAATTCATGGCATAGTGCAGTTAACATTTCAACTACTGGCCACCTGTTAAGTTCCTAATTGTTCAGTTTCTAGTTAATTACTTTTGTAATTAAGAAGAGTTATTAGTTTTATAGTAGAATTCATGCCTTATGTTTTTAGGAAAACTAAAGAGAAAGATGCATTGAGAGAATGTTATGCTTTAAAGGAATGTGAATAACTATTTATTAACTATACATCAATTAAAAAAAATCTATTAGGTATATGAGGTTGGCTAATAATGTGGTAATGGTTGTAGTTGATGTCTTGGTGATGGCATCTAAGATGGAGAAGGTAACTTACTATTAGAGATCATCACCAATTAAACCAAAAACATTATAGTTTTCAAGATTTGATCAATGATAGTTCAAAGCTTGAAGAAGATAAAGATGGGGTAATAATAACTTGTTAATAAGGTTAGAAATTATTTTAGTCTCTTTTGATCACCAACAATTTCCCTCTTCACTACGCCAAGAGAATTATTGGTGTGTGGAGTGTTATTGTAGGCCTAATACTTGTATATGGCAGTATTAGGTAGCATTTATTAGATTTTTAATAAAGTAAATTAAAATAAAATAAATAATGACCTTCAAAGAAGTATTATAAGGTGAATAGGACATACAAGGCATTAGCTTAAGAATAAACCATAGCCAACAGAGAGAAATCAACTTACCAAGCTAAATCCATGAGCAAATAGCCATATAACAATAAATAGCATACAAGAATGAGTAGTATCCATTCTTTATCTCTCAATGCAGAATCATAGTTGACTCCCCCTTAGAAATAATCCTATAATTCCCATGCATTTCTTATCCTTTGAGTGAAGGATTTGATATCCATTCTAGCTGTTAACCTCTCTTTGGTCCTTAGAAGTGTCTCTCTTATGAAAGTGCCTTCCTCTCTACTTTGTTTTTAAATATTATCAAGTTTCTTTCTCTTTAGATAGAATATAATAGGTTATAGAAACACACATTAATAATGTTAGGCTGAGGATACACATTACAATTTATTGAAGCAACCTAACTCAAGATTTTAGTTTAAGTCAGTTCTAAACATGATATAAACAACATGTTTTAATGCGCCAACCAACAAGTTGAAGAGAATTTGCATTGGAAAAATAGGTGTTTTATTGTTTCCTCCTTTTCCATGTAAAATTTGAAAATGCTGTCATGATCTATCCTCAACCTTATGTCTATTCTTGCCAACCTACCCTTATGAGACAGTTACATTATGAAACTAACTTTTGGAATATTATAATTGTTCCATACTAAATTAAACCAAGGCCCAAGCAAATGAGAACCAAGTAGGTGCTTTCTAAAAGAGTGATTTTAGAAAACTCCATTCCCTTTTTGTAACTAAATCATTCCATCCCTCCTTCCTTAATTTGAAGAGTAGTTAGGAAGTATTTTCCTGATGGTTGATCCTTTAGAATTATAAATCCATTCACTACCTTAAATGATGGCAATGACCTTAGCGTTAAGAGGGAATTAATGTATCAAGTTAAAGGCATTAGGAGGATGTTATAAAGGATGAATTTTAACCCACTTGTCATACCATAATGACGTATTATTGCTATTGCCAACTATGACCTTAAATAGATGGTGAATATTGCTCTTGATTTTAAAAATATGCTACATTAGCCAAGATTAGGAGCAATTGCTATTAATAGCCCAGAAACTTCTCTGCTTTAGGTGATATAAGTGGATCCATCTAACCTATAAGGATTCTTTATCTATTAGAAGTTGGCATACTCTCTTCACTGGGCTAGTTTTAGTGGCAACTCTAATGGAAATTATTCTTAGACCTCTTGATTTATTAGGCAATGATAGTTCTATCTTCTTAACTTTAGCAAGGCCAATTATTTTAAGATCTCCTCTTTAAATAAAGTTCCTCATACTTCTTTCAACGTCTTTGATGATATTTTTAGGTAAAATAAAATGGGAAGTCTAGAAAATATGTAGGTTATTAAGGATAGTTTTGATGAGCTGTAACCTTCCTCTATAGGATAACTCTTTATTACACCATCATTTTACCCTTTTATCGATCTTTTCTAACCGCACTTGGTAGTCCATGATAGAAGGCTTCTTAGAGATGAGAGGCAACCTAAAGTATTCTAAAAGGAGGCCTTTAATATTCAGACCAACCTCAAAAGCAAAGGACTTTGCTAGGTAACTAGTAGCTTGAGCAAAGACCATATGACTCTTGTCTATAGCCCTGAGATGCTAAGTAAAGTAGTGATAGCCTCTAATATTGTTTGAATGGGGTTTTAGATTTTAAAAGAATAAAGTAGTTTTATTAATAATTTGAACAACACATTAGTTGTCCTTCTACATTAAAAATAAGAAAGGAACTTCGACTAAATGAACCTAAGAAAGGAAACTAGATCAAATCATCCTAATTCTAACATAATTCTAGGGATACACGTAGTAGCCTAATTATAGTCTATAATTTGCAACTTAATTCTAGGGATTTATCTTCTACATAATTATAAGAACCAGTTACGAATCTTTAGTATTCTCTTATTTATTACCTGTGTCTACTCTTTAGGTAGAATACTGTCACCCATTTTTACTAAAAAACTAAAAGGAACCTCATAAACGGAAGAAATAGATGTAGAAATAGAGATTGAGGCAGATGCCTGAAATAACTGCTAAGCTAATCTATCTATATGTGTGTCGATAAAGTATGTGTAGATAGAAGATCATATGAAAAGGGACTCTTCTTTTTTTAGATCTAAAGAATTGGATGAATTTTACCTTCTTTTCTACATAATTATAAGAACCAGTTACAAAGTTTTCTAGAATAGTTGATTATTCATATGTACAAGACAATCATAGTTTTCTGACACTCCCACACAAGCTAGTAAAAAGGTATTTACTATTCCCGACTTGGATATAATGCTCTGAAATACTAAAATATTTAATCTTTTGGTAAGCATATCTTCTAATTGACTGTGTGTAGACATATAAGATGTATAAATCTACCCATTCTTCAACATTTCTTTGATAAAATGTCTATTAATTTGTTATGTTTTGCTTGGATATGTTATATAGGATTATGAACTATATTGATCACGATAGACTTATTAAACCATCCCACTTTATCTTGAAGTCTTCTAAAATGACCTTCAACCAAAGTAATTTACGTAAGCCTTGATCTATTGTTTAAAATTATACCTCCACATTCGACTGTGCTACTATATTTTGTTTTGTACTCCTAAATATCATATGGTTCCCAATAAGAAACATTCAATATCCTAACTTTAATCTTCTCGATAATATATCTAACATAATCAACATCAATATATGTCTCAAGAAATAGACCTCCTTTTCTTTTAAATTAAATATCCTTCCTAGGTGTTCCCTTGAAATATTAAAGCATTATTTAGTTGTTTATAAACGGACTTTATTAACCAACCAATTACACTCATTGCATATGCTATATTTGATCTTGTATAAGATAGATAAATAAACCTTCTAATAGGCATCAATACATTTCTATGAATACTGTAGCATCCTCCCTTACTTTTCCAAACTTAAGATTCAGATTAATATGAGTGCTCATAGGTTTGTCTATTGTCTTGTTTATTTCTTTAAGAAGATCTATATCTTTTGAGATAAAAATTACTTGAATAGAATGCATAAATTCAATCCTAAAAAAAATACTTCAACCTTTCTAATTCCTTAATCTCAAACTCCATAGCTAACATTGACTAAAAAACTATTTCTTTTTATTTTTATCTTCAATCACTATTATGTCATCATCATACACTAGAATATCTATAACTCTCCTAAGAAGAATACTTAATAAATTGGATGATCTCTTTGCCTTTTCTATATCTTATAGTTATCACAACTCTCACAAATCTTCAAAACTGTGCTTGAGCTAAGGCTATACAATGCCTTCTTCAACTTACATAATATAAGTAGAAAAATTATTCTTGTAACTTAGTGGAATTTCTATATAAATCTCTTTGTTGGTCTATTTGACATCAAAAAGGGGATTGAATTAGGTTCCTTAAAATATTTCTATGTTATTAATCCTAAATTCACGAACCTATTTAAACAATTATACAGAAGCCTAAATAAAAAAATTGTATAAACAATATAAACATTATAAACAACTTGTCAAATAAAACTTTAGAGTAAAAGGGTAAGGAAGAGAATTAGTAGATTGATTTTATAGTGGTTCAGATATAATCTCTTTCTATTATATCCACTATTCAACTCCTTGTTGGGTATTTCACTAAAAGTCATAAATACAACTTAATAATCCCTTTTCTACAACGCAATAAGGTAACCTTTCATATTTTAACAACTCATAACCTTTCAACCTCTCAAAGTACACTTGAAAAAGTGTTTTGCAAAGCCCATAAAGGTGTTTGAAAGGGCTAAAAAATCACTTAGAGTGTATGCATAAACACACTCACAAAAACTTAACTAAAACTTCACCAAAACTTATAAAAAAAATCTCTTTATGCTTAAATAACTTGGATGATCGTTTCTTCTACACCTAGATGCTTAACACTAATGGAAGAACACTTATTTATAATGTATTTTTCACCTACTAGCCATTAGTGAACATGGTCAATGTTATAAAACATTTATTTCTTTTTTCCATTACAAATCCATATATTGGAACCTGATTCTTGCCTGGTCGATCAATATGTCAAAAATGATGTACCACCATTGGTCGACTAATGCAAGTACTAGTCAACCATGAAACCCACCATTGGTTGACTAGTCCCTCTTCATACTAGTTTTTAATGTTATAAACACAATCAAACTCATTCCAAATGAATCTAAATTAATCCCATACACTTCAAAAAAATTTCTTAACTCATGCAAATTTTGAAAAACTTCCCTAAAACATTTTTAACTCATTAAAAGGATTATTTTAAATCATTCTTCGTACATTTACCTTTTGATTATACAACTTACATGCATACACATTTACCTTTTGATTATACAACCTACATGCATACTCTAAATCATGAATGAGACTAAGAGAAACTTTCATAAAAAATTACAAAGATAAACTTGCATAAATACTATCTTGGTCTTCCAAATTTGAGTCCTTTTTAGCTCAAAGACTCCATCAACCAATTCTTTAACACTTCATTCATATATTGATATTTTAAAACATTAAAAACAACAAAAACATTATTACCAATATTGTTTTGTCATCATTAAAATAAGGTGAAACCTTCTATGATTTAACAATCTCCCTTTTTTATGTTGACAAAATCATGTGGTATTATGAACAATAAAGCTACCAATAACCATAGAACATTTTAACCCTTTAAATTCACTTAATATAACATAAACATCTTTCCAAAATGCAGTCCTTTAGATAGTACCCAAAATGACACAACAAACACATTTTAAATACAACATCACACTTACAATTCCTAAGTTATTTCAAAATTTTGATATTTATCATAAAAGCACAATAAGCATTAAACTTTAAAATTTGACTAACTCCTCCTAAATTTATCAAAACTTTGCAACTATTTCCAAAAATTCAAACTTAAATCAAATTTGAAAATTTTAAGGATTACAATCTCCCTATAAATTGGTTTAAAACTCATTATTCCCCATAAGTTCAAGCATTATGACCAAAAAAATTATTACTTCCCCTAAATAAAACATAATATCACATGTACTTCCCCTACCCCCTCTTTTTTGGAATCATCAAAAAGGTAAAAATAAATATACATATAAGCAAAATCTTGAAGAAAATAACATATATTATAAGGCAAACATAAGAATAATAAATTACTTCCATCTATCATGCTTAATTCTCTTCTAATTATGCAAAACCTATTCTCAAACATTGTTTTAGTAAAAATATCCTCTTGTTGATGCACTGTATCTCAAATTCAAGTTTAATATTCCCATTTTGAACATGATCTTCAACAAAATAACACCTAATTTCTATACACTTTATCATAAAATGTTGGATGAGATTTTTAGTAAGGATAATAGCACTTTTATTATCACCCCTAATGGACATTTTGCTTAGTTTAATTCCATAATTCCTATGTTATTGTCTAAGCCATAAAATTTGAGTGAAAAAATTATTAACAATTTCATACTCGACTTCTACTGTGGATAAAGCTATGGAATTTTTTTTCTACTAAACTAGGAAACTAATGCATTACTTAAAAATTGACATGCATCAAAGGTACTCTTCATATCCAATAAATAGTTTGCATCTGAATACCCAACTAACTCCAAAAATGTGTTCTTAGGATGTCAAAATTCTAACTTCATTATTCTACATAAATACTTAAGGATGCGTTTTATCACAAATAAATGAGAATCTTTATGGGATTTTTGAAACCTAGCACATAAAAAACATCAATCATGATATCAGGTCTACTTGTAGTTAATAAACTACCAATCATACCACTATATTATTTAACATCTATAGGCTTACCATCCTCATCTTTGTTCAACTTTGTGGACGTACTTATGGGCATGCCTAAGGGTTTTTTTTAATCCATCCTAGAGCACTTGAGTAGCTCATTTGTATACTTAGCTTGGTTAATAAAAATGCCTTCCTTCATTTGTTCGATTTGAAGCTTAAAGAAGAAGTTTAATTTACCCATCATACTATTTTCAAATTCCTTGGTCATGCACTTAGAAAACTTTTAACATGAAACCTTATAAGTAGCATTAAATATAACATCATTTATATATATTTGAAAAACTAAAATATCTTTTTTTTGAAAATTAATCTAAAATAAAAATAATCAAACCATTAAAGGCTAGATCATGGTATAATAGTTACAAATAATTAACATATAGCTAAAACAAAGGTAGTAACTAATGAGGTTTGAAAGTAGGATTAGCCTAAAATAAGGTAAAACTTAGAATTAGGCAACCTTGAATTTGTAGGGGAAACTTCTATTTAGACCTTACCAAATTCATAATTGCTAAAGGGACCAAATAGCAAGCTAACAATAGAGAATTCCATATGATAGCCAATAAACAAATCCTGTATGATCAAAGAACAACATAGCCTTTAAGCGAACTTTGAAAAAATTTGTCCAACAAGCTAAGCCAAATTATTAGATGCAACACCTCATCCAAGCAGTTCGACAATTCTCCATACATCCTTCATAGTATACTAAATCCAATTATAGGTTCTAGCTTTCTCTAAGCCTTTGTGATAATCATTCAACTTCTAATGTATTTACCATGACCTCTCTAATTCATGACTCTCTAATCATGACAGTGAATTGCGTATAAAATCCTCCCTAATACTAGAAAAATAACATCCTTTTCTTTCTTAATGAAAAAATTAGTATCTACTTTTCCTTTGATAAAGTTATTTCTTAAAGGAATGCATTCAGTCTATCATGCCATGCTTTAAGTGCTTATTTTAACCTATATAATGCCTTAAAAAGTTTAAAATATGCTCAGGTGCATCATGTCTTTTAAAAATAGGAAGCTCAAGACATACCTCTTTTTGAATATAACCATTCAAAAATGCACTTGTAACATCCATTTAAAAAAGTTTAAAGCCTATGTATGATGCAAATATAGGTAATAGGCTAATTGTTTTTAACCTGGCTAGGGGGAAAGAATCTCATCATTTTCTCTGCTATCTTTTTGGTTATACACTTTTGTGACTAATCTAACCTTATTTCTCACTATTTTTCCTTATTCATCTAATTTGTTCTTAAAGACCTATTTTGTGCCTATAATAAAGTGATCCTTTAGCCTAGGAACTAAAGTCCATACTTTATTTCTTTCGAATTAATTTAGCATACTTCATTCTTTCAAATTAATTTAGCTCTTCATTCATGGCTAAATCTAATATTCATCACCTAATGCTTCATACTCCTAGGTTAAATTTGAGACATAAATGTAAGATGGGATAAATTCTTAAAACGAGCTCAAGTGGTTACCTTTTGTTGAACATCACCTATTAGTTAATTTGATGGATGATCCTTCTTATATCTCCAATCCATTAGCAACTTATCATCCTTCTTTTCATCACTTGGTTAAAATATGGATTCTTATGGAGTAGTTTGCCTATCCTACTTTTCTTCATAAAAAGTTAACTCTTCCAATTCTTTGAACAAACCTACATCATTATGTTCAAGGTCTCTTTTGCTTTCCGAAGGGTTAGTATCATCAAATATAACATGCATAGAAACTTTACCAATACGAGTTCTTTTGTTAAAAACTCTATATACTCTACTAGTCAAAGAATATCCTACAAATATACCTTCATTGATTTTAAAATCAAATTTACCTAACCTATCCCCAGTATTCAAAATGTAACATTTGCACCTAAACACTATCAAATAGCCAATTTTAGTTGTTTTTACCTTTAAAATTTTCATAAGTGGTTTTGTCCATGTTATGCCTAATGCTTACCTTATTTCTATATGTATGCATATGCATTGGCCTCAGCTCAAAAATATTTTGGCAATTCATACTCATTAATCATGATCCTAACCACTCCTTGTAACACCATATTCTTGCTTTCAGCTACACCATTTTGCTGGGTAGTCCTAGGGGCTAAACAATTATGAGAAATGTCATGATCATACTAAAAATTTTTAAACATATCATTTTCAAATTTCCTACCATGATCACTCCTAATAGATGGAATAGACAAACCTTTTTCATTTTGAATTTTCTTATCAAATTTTACAACAGTCTTAAAGTGTTCATATTTATCATTAAAAAAGAAAACCTTGTTAATATACTCAAATCATCAGCAGTTAGCAATGTATCTGGTTTACCTACTAAAATAGTAACCATAATTGGTCCAAAAAGTCCATATAAAGAAATTTATGGGGACTAAAAGTTGTTATCAATTTCTTGCTATGGGATGAATTTTTTTACTTTTTTATCCCAATTTCATGCTCTAGAAATCCTATCTTTCTCAAATTTCATATTTGGAGCCCATTAATGAGTTTCTTGGAGTTGAGATTAGCATGTCCAAGTCTTCCACACCAAATCCTTGTGCATTTAATTTTATAAACTAAAAACTTATTGTCAGTGTTAGAGACATCATCTAAATCAATAATATAGACATTTCTTTCTTTTTTTTCCCCCTAAGAATGCAATACCATTACTACTAATTCTTGAAATTACACATTTATTTCCTTTAAGGCATACCTTATAGTCTTTATCACATAATTGAATAAAACTTGATAGAATGTGTTTTAAATCATAAAAAATAAGAACATTAATAATCAAAGGGTAGTTTGCCTTATCAAATTTTCCAATGTCAATTACCTTACCTTTGGCATTGTCTTCAGAAGTGATAAATCTATCATTCTTGCTTTTGAAATAGATGAATTGTGAGGGGTCACCTATTATATATACTGAATGTCCACTATCTATATACCATTTTTTTCTTCTTTTTGGTGAACTACAAAATAAGAAAATAATTTTAATTTAGATACCCACATCATCTTAGGTCTTTGACGGTTAGACGTATACCTATCCTAATCTCTCAATGTAGCATTCCTACTTGATCTATCATAATAAAAATATTCTACATGCTAATAATGTCTATAATGTGTGCAACACAAAGGTGTATGTGATCTACATACATATCTAAAGCTATATCGAGGTCTAAACTCATTGTGGGACCATGTATGATAGTTTTTTATAGGTTGGAAATATGATCTTCTATCATTATATGTATGTACTGGGGTCTTCTGGGTCTTGTCTTTTGATGACACATATATGCATATGTCTTTACCTATGTTGTTCCCTACTTATGGATGCATTTTGATCATAAGTCTTAGGAATAGGATCATCTTTTAAGTTCTTTCCCTTTACAAAGGTGGTCTTACTAGTTGAAACTCCATTATCACTAGTATCACCTAAACCATATTTGTCATTAGCCATATTTTTTTCTCATAGAATTGTTTCTAATTTTTTATTACTTTTTATAAACTTAGCTAGTGACTCCTTAAGGAATTTTAATTCTTTTTTTTAATAAAGCATTCCTAGCCAAAAGTTAACTCAACCACTTATTTAAATTAAAGAACAAACCATATTTAACAATATCATATCTTTGAATAACAAGAACAAAGAGTGGATTTCAATAGATAAACATATTTAGAAAGCACCAAATCTTGTTACAAACACATTTACAAATCTAAATCACATGTTCAAGCTATTACAATCTTGAAAACAAGCTAAAATTTACAAAACATAATAAAAAGAGGAAGAACGCATGAAATATGCCTTAGAACTTGAGAGGATACGAATTTCTTCTCTAAATTTTTTTCTCTCTTTCTTCTTTACTAAAATTTGCTTAAGATGATTAATGTATATGGCTACTACAAGTTGGAAGCAAGTTACATAGGTTGTAGCTAATGGGAGGAGGAGATCTATAATAAAAACCAATAAGCAACAGGATTTTAATCAATATATGACCATTAGTTGATTAATATTAAGGTTTTTAATACGAAAATAGTAATTTTTAGGTTAAGCTTCTTGAACTTTAAGCCTAGTTCCTAGATTTATTGATGGACCAAATCTTAAGATAGGAATGTCAGGGAAAAGACATTGACTTGGCCATAGCCTTGTCTTGAATTAATGAAGTTAACCTAATAAAGCCTCTCAATCCATAATTAATCGATTTAAATCATAAAAACCAAAGCCTTAGTATTTTAATCCATTAAGAATCCCTAAATTTATCCTTAGTCTTCTTTGCATAAGCTTTTAATTTATTTGGTAAGTTTAGTTAATTAAATAATTTAATTTGGCATTTTTAGATAGTTATAATCCAAGTGACTTGGTACTTGCATAATTTCTTCCCAATGGGACAATAATTAAAGTATAAAATACTCCATTATATTACTTGTTAACCGGTATAGTTGCCGATTAGTTGGTTTTGAATTTTTTTTAAGAAAATGTGCTTAAATTGCTTAATTTGATAATTTATTTGGATAAATTGGACTAGACCAACAACTAAAAACAAGTTTTTAGTATTGTTGTTGATGATCTAATATAATTGGAATATTAGGAACAACTTGGTGTCAAGAACTCCAGAGCTTGTTTATGTTGTTTGAAATTACTTTGTTTGTTTTTGTTTTAAGTGTGCTTTGGTTTTTAGTGTTTGTTTTGTTATTTAGTAGTTTGTCTTGTTTTCTTTCCTTTTATTAATCTTACATGCAAACTTGTGGCTAAAAGCCCCAAAAGCTTGATTTGATAAGAACTTGAGTAAACCATTTATAGGCAAAAGAAAGAATCTCGAGCAAACACATCTGAAGAAGGTCATATCGAAACTAATCCTTTAGAAATTAAACATCAAGAGCACTTAGTTACAAGGCCTCAAGAGAAAAATAGAGAACATACTATGATGGAATTGAAATTAGGAAATAGAACTAGACCTATGGCTAGTATTGTTAGACCTGAGATAGATTCTGATGACTTTGCAGTTTCACATGGCATTCTTTCTTTAATTAGGTCTTCCTAGTTTAATGGTTCATCTTTAGAAGATCCCAATGAGCATTTACAAAATTTTATAGATGTGTGCTATCTCTTTAAAAGCTAAGGAGTGTCAGATGTTGCAATTAAGCTCAAGATATTCCCTTTTGCTCTTAGGAATAAATCTAAGGCTTGGTTGAATACTTTTCAACCTAGTTCCATCACAACATGAAATGATCTTGTGAACTTTTTCTTAGCCAATTCTTTCCACAAAGTAAGAGATCTAAATTGAAGAATCAAATTTATTCTTTTTCCTAATATGAAAATGAGAATTTGTATGAGGCGTGGGAAAGATTTTATGAAATACTTTCTAAGTGCCCTAGTCATAGGTTTAGTACTTGTGATCAAGTAGATATTTTATATACTAGGCTCATACCATCCGCCTGATAGATACTACAACTGAAGGAAACCTTATGAGCAAAACTATGGATAAAGCTTTTGAGTTAATCGAGGAAATGACAAATAATAGTTTTTAGTATAATTCTGAAAAAAAAAAGTTAGGAAACCATTAGGAGCTCATGCTATTAATGATACAACATCATTAATAGCTCAAATGGCAGATCTTATTAAGTAATTGGAGAACATAGGAAAGCAAGTTGGTATTAGTTCTTATAGAGGTCTTATAGCATGTGAAAGTTGTGGTAGCACTTCCCCTTCATCCTCCGATTTTCAAGTAGGAAGTCCCTTTGTCTAGGAACTCGAATAGGCCCAATATCTAGGAAATTCTAATAGGTAAAGAAGGACTCTTGCTTAAATACTTATAATCTGGTTGGAGAAATCACCTTAACTTTTCTTGGCATGATGACCAAAACTACCAAAACCCACTAACCAATCCTTAAAGGAACCCTCCATCTGGCTTTAGATCTAATCCACTTGTCTAAGAGAAGTCTAGTGTAGATGAGACCATGTTTAGATGTATCTAAGAAACTAGACAAGAAATGCAAGGTCAAATTCGAGATTTAGCAAACCAAGTTATCCAATTAGTGAGTCTTATGATAGAGTGTACACCTGGTCAATTACCTAGCACTATTAATCCTAACCCTAGAGGATATGCTAAGGCTATCACCATATAAAGTGGTATGGAAGTGGAAAGTGGAGATGTAGATAGGAAGAAGAAGGAAAGAATGGTGGAAGTTGAAAATGAGAAAGAAAAATGAAATGAAGTAAAAACTTACTAAGAGAAACACCCCATAGGCTTTTTACTGACCTAGATGTCCAATCATCCAAGCTTAAGATTCCTTACCCTTAAAGATTTAAGAATGCAAATCTAGACAAGCAATTTGGAAATTTGTAGAAATATTTAAGAAATTACATATTAATATCCCATTTACTGAAGTCACTGCATAAATTCCAAATTATACTAAAATTTTAAAGGACATTCTATCTAAGAAAAGGAAATTGGAGGAATATGAAACTATAAAACTTAACAAGGAATGTTCTGTGATCTTTCTGAAGAAGTTAATTCCTAAGATTAAGGATCGTAGTAATTTTACCATTCCTTATACAATTGGTAACTTACAAATAGATAGGACACTGATGGACTTAGGAGTGAGCATTACCCATAATAGTTTCATTACAATTGGCATATCGTTTTGTGACATATCCATGAGGAATGATAGAGAATGTATTGGTTAAGGTTAATAAGTTTATTTTTCCCATTGGTTTCCTAATGTTGGATATGGAAGAAGACAGTAAGGTGTTATTATTTTAGGATGACCATTTATGGTTATAGCTAGGGCACTAATTTATGTAGGTGGTGATAAGTTAAATTTAAGATTCTAAGATGAAGAGATACAATTTGATGTTTTTAAGGCAATGCAGCATCCGTCGAATTATGACTATTAAATTTCAATGGAGTTAAACCATTTCAAAAGTGACCCTTTTATTGTTTTTTGTTCTGATTCTTTAAAAAAGGTGTTAACTCATTCTCAGTCATTAGACATAAATGAAGAGGAATCAAGTGAAGTTGTAAATGCATTAAAAGCGAGAAAGGTATCTTTGCTTGGCTTTCATCTAAGAAGTATAAACTTCTAGATAGACCAATTAAAATTTTGCCTAAGCCATCCATAGAGGAGCCACCTAATGTAAAACTTAAGTCTTTTCCGTTATACCTTAAGTATTCATTTTTGCATCCCCTATCTCATTTATGTGTTATTATTTCATTATGTTTGACTAATAGTATGGAGGATAGCTTATTGAGAGTTTTACAAGATCATATAGGAGCCACTGGTAGGACTATTGCAGATATGAAGGGGATAAGTCCTTCAATATGTACGCATAAAATTTTTATGGAATAAGGAAGTAAGCTTTTGGTCTAACTTCATTAAAGATTAAATCTGAACATAAAAGAAGTAGTGAAGCTTTTAGATGCTAGAATAAATTTTCATATCTCTGATTCAACTTAGGTTAGCCCAATTTAAGTGGTACCCAAGAAAGGTGGCATTATTGTAATTCAGAATTATCAAAATGAGTTGATAACAATAAGAAAGGTAACTGGTTAGTGTATGTATATAGATTACCTAAAATTAAATGATGCCTCTCGAAAGCATAATTTCTACCTTTCATTAATTAAGTTATTGAAGGACTGGTTGGGCATAGTTTTCATTATGCTTTAGATGGATATAGTGGCTATGTGCAAATTTCGGTATCCCCTGAGGATTAGGAGAAAACAACCTTTAAAATTCCTTATAGTGATGTATACCTTTTGGCTTATACAATACCGCTCCATGTTTCATCATTTAAATGATGGCAATATTTTCAAATATGATTGAGTCTTGCATTAAAGTAGTTATGGACGGTTTTTTAATGTTTTTCACATCATTTGATTTATTATTGAAAATTTTGGAAAAGGTGCTTAAGAGATGCAAGGAGACAAATTTGGTGTTAAATTAGGAAAAAGTGCCATTTTAGGGTGTAAGAATACATTGTACTTAGTCATAAAATTTCCAGTAAGGGAATTAAAGTAGATTTGGCAAAGATAGATGTAATCGCTCATCTCCTACCTTTAAATTTAGTTTAAGTAGTTAGGAGTTTTCTAGGTCATGCCAACTTCTACCAGAAATATTTTAACCTAGGATGCTACTTTTAATTTTAAAGACAATGGATGCATTCTTTTAAGTTGTTAAAGAAAAAGTTTACAAGTGCACATATCCTCGTTTCACTAGATTGGTCTTTACCTTTCAAATTAATATGTGATGCAAGCAATTTTGCAATTGGTACAATTTAGGGCAAAGGAAGGATAAACTTTAGGGTAACTTTCACTCTTTATGTTGTCTCTGATGCTTTCAATTTCTCTTTTATCATTTTTAGGTGCAACATTAATTCTTGGATACATTTTGATAGGGCGAGATTCTGATTATATTACTATTTGAGTGCTTTCTATTCCCTTTTCTCCCATTATTATGTCTTATTTTGATTGTATGAACATTGGGGACAGTGTTCAATTTAAGTGTGGGGGAGGGATAGCATTATATAGATGGTTATCACATGTATGCTTATCTTATCCTAAAACATGATATTTTATTATCTTTTAAAAAATAATAAATAATTTGTGGACTTTTTATTTGATTTTGACACATATCATTGAACATTTTCCCTTTTGTTTTCACTAATTTTGCCCCTTTGAAACGTTATATGGTTAATTAGGAATGTCAAAGATCAAATGTTTTTAAATTGCTTCATATTTTAGATAGTGAGACCTTATCATTATTATGAGATTCCATATTCAAAATGCATATTTCTAAAGAAAAATGTGGCCTCTTTTAGACATCTTTATCATCTTGCTTGCGTAATTGAAAAAAAAAGAAGAAAAAGAAAAAAAGAAAAGGAGAGTAAAGTGTTAATAAGTGAGCAAGTTTTGTTCACTCCAGTGCTTTCAAACAAAATAGTTAAAGTTAACAAGTGGTGCTAATAGCTAGTTGATATGATTCAGTTGAGTAACTATGAGTTATTCACGATAAGATATTCACCTTTTTATAAACAGATTGACTTCTCAACCTCGTTTTATATGCTCACATTTTTTTATTTAAGTTTTGTTCTTAATGAATAAATGATGTGGGGTTGTTTGAAAGGTGATGTATTTTGCCTTATTACTATTCATTTTACATGTGGAATTAGATATGTGATTTTGGTTGAATTTGAAAAAACATGAAGTAATTTAAAGTTGTTTACGACTTGATATCCTTAATTGGTTATATGAAATTCCAAAGGTTCATTATTCTTGAAAACTTAAGGAAATATTTTCAATAATTATGTTTGATAGGTTGGATTATTTTTCCTATGCTTATATGTTATTTTGAGATTGATGATGGATTGTGTTTCTTGAGGATAAGCAAATGTCTAAGTGTAGAAGAGTGTTAAGATCTTAGTTTAAGGTACTTTCATCTGGTTTTGATTATAATTTAATGCCCATTGCTCATAAATTGATATTAAATTATGTGAATTATCACTAGGCATATTCCTATTGTAGTTTAAAGCTAGAAAGATGGAAAATTCGGAGAAATTTGCTGAAAAATATAAAATCAAAAGTAAAAAGGTGGTACAAACCAGGAACCATTTAAGTATGAACAATCGTCGTTAAAGGCCTTATATAAAACTAAACTATGGGGGTATAACATCATTGTTTAAGTCATTTTAAAGTGCCATTTATGAACCTGTTATGACTTTTCCAACTAATCTCTGATAGCTTATTGCAAAACTATTGAATAATAAATTCCTAACTAGACCTCACTATGTAGTGTGATGAATTAGGGTTAAACCACAGGGAGCTATAAGGTTATCACTATTTCAAATGTTGTAAATAAAAAAAAACACAAACCTCTAAAGTGATGAGAACTAAAATAACTAAGATGCAATAAAAATAACAAAAAGGACAAGGACAAAGTAAAAGCTGATAAACTAACAATAATTGCAAAGAAATGGGCCCAAGATATCGTCAGGATTTTAGGATAATTTTTTATTCTCGAACCTAGATAGAATGTACTTTATCTAAAATGTTAGCCTATGGGTCTGAACAAGTTCTTAAACCCTCAATCCCTCAAAATTAGGTGAATCTAACAAGCTCGAGAAATAGCTCTAACTTTATTATAACCTCGAATAAATTCTCTAAGTTTAATAGTAAAGAAGAATTAGGTACTACGGAACGCCTAACTTAAGCCACCTACTCACAAGCTCGGAAGGTGTAACCTAAAGGATTGGAACCCTAGACTAGTTAACTAAGATTACCCATAAATCCAACTAGTCTATTGTTACTTTCGGGAATCGCAATATACTATTACGTATCACACGCTCAACCCTAACTTTCAGATTAGGAAATTACTTAAGGATGATTAAGCCTAGAGACAATATCTAATCCTTTACATTGAACTTAAGTTCCCATCTAACCTAAGCTTTAAAGAGTCAAACTCAAAAGGACTCAATCATATTCTCATAAATAATTTACCATTATCCCTAAAATACCTTCAAACCCTTAGGAAACTAGCCACACATGCTCAAATGAATCAAAATAAACATTAAATAAACTAAATCCATACTTAATTAAAGGAATTAAGGCTGGAAAATTCAGGATTAGTGATGAAAACCAAGATTCAACACTTAATCTAATGCAAACTCAAGCTATCTATGATAATAATCAATTAATTAAAACTTAATTAACAAAACCCAAAGTAATTACACCAAACCAAAAATTCTAGCAAATCTAAAATAGGGTAAAATCTGAATTTAAACACTTCTTAACCTAAGAACATGCATAATTTCAACTATAAAACAAAACCCAAGCAAAAACATCAAGAATAAACCAAAAACTCATAAGATAAGCTATCGCCCAATCAAAGATCAACAAATGCAAAGCTTTAAGAACAAGTAATTAAACTCAAACAACTAAAATCAAGGCTAGAAATTGAAGAAAAGATCGCCTATTGCATTAAACCCAATCATCCATACATTTTCCATAGTTCTCAAGCTCAAAATTCATCAAAAACTCAACTTAAACATCATATAACATAAAAATTTGAAAATAACAAAATGAATCACCCAAAGAAAACCCTAAGACCATCAATAAATTCTAAATAAAAGGTGTAAAACTTATAATGAAAGCTTTCTTCTTCTTTCTCTGCTCATTGGAGGAGTTTATATACCATTTCTAATTAGGGCAAGACCAAAGAGGGTGAAAAGACCATTTTATCCCTCTTTTAAATAGTGAGTAAAATGATGGTTAAAAGGAGGTAAAATGGCATCATTAGGCTATAAGTTATCTGCCATTTAAGTCTTTGGAAAAGGGGTTATATGACGATTGTTTTTGACTTAAACGACACTATTTAACAATTACAGCATTCACCATTGGAGTCTTCTGTCAGTAGTCCCTTGCTCAAATTTCACTCTAAATCCTTCCAAAACTTGGTTTTTTTTTTATCTGGAACATATTTCAATACTTCCAATCCATCATTCACCATAATATGACACAATTTGAGCACTTTTAAACCAAAAATAGGGATGAATTCAATTCAAATAACATATCAAATCATAACAACGTTCATCCCTATCGATCTCCTCCTCCCATTAGCTACAACTTGTGCAACTTGCTTCTAACTTGTAGCAGACATATATATTGATCATCTGAATCAAATTTCAATAAAAAGAAAGAGAAAACACTTTTTTAGAGTAGACATTTATGTCCTCTCAAGTTCTAGGCCTAATTTCTTGTGATCTTCATTTTTTTATTGTGTTTTACTGATTTAAGCTTATTGTTGAAGATTGTAATAGCTTTAACACTTGATTCAGATTTGTAAACGTGTTGATAGCAAGGTTTGTTGCTTTCTAAACTTCTTTACCTATTGAAATCCACTCTTTGTTCTTATTATTCAAAGATATGATGTTATTATTGAATATGGTTTGTTCTTTGATTCAAATGAGCATTTGAGTTAATTTTTGGCTAAGGAATGGTTAGTAAATGATCTGAATATGTATTGAATGCATACTTGTGCATGATTAAAGGCTTATTTTGCTTATTTGATTGCTTAAAACTTATCTTAACTTAATCACTTAAGATAAAGATAAAAGATGCTTAAGGAATTGTGACCATTTGCCTTAATCATTAGAAAAATTAAGAAGTAATAGGATTTTAATTAATACATGACTACTGATTGATTATTCTTGAGGGTTTTAATATGAAAATAGGAATTTTTACGTTAAGTTTCTTGAACTTTAAGCCTACTTCCTCAATTTATAGGTGGACCAAACCATAAGATAGGAATGTTAGAGAAACAAATTTAAGATAGGAATGTTAGAGAAAGAAATTTACTTGACCATAGCCTTATATTGAATTACTAAAACTACCCTAGGAACACCTTTCAATCCCTAATTAATCCCTCTAGATCATTGAAAACCAAAGCCTTAGCCATTTAATCCATTAAGCAACCTTAAAAACTCATTCTTAGTCTTCTTTGCATAACTTGAAGTTTTTAATTTAAATTGATTATTTTAGTTAATTAAATCATTTAGTTTGTCCTCTCTAAATAGTTGTGATCCAAGCGACTTAATATTTTCATAGTTGCTTCCTCGTAGAACAAAAATTCAAGTCTAAAATATTCCATTATATTAC
>JAOXYD010209932.1:0-20458 GCA_028565735.1 Pinacopodium congolense
ATATTTAAATAATAAAATAAGATTGAAATGACATTAAAAAGCATATGAAAATTTAATAAATTTCAATCTTATCACTTCCACCAAGCATTTCACCTCCATTCATTTCTAGTTATGCCCGTCACAACTCTGCTCGAGATCTCCATCTCTCGTCTCACAACACTTCCGATGCCCTATAGTCGCACGACACTGACCGATGATCTGATTTCTGCCTAACCCTGCATCGTTACCACAACCCCAATCGCCACTTCCAAGCCATCTCGATGTTGAAACTCCGATCTTCTCATCTTCTCAGGTGTGTTTTTATTTTCACCTTTAATCGTTTCTTATGGCTGTACCTTACTGCTTTTACTGTCATCTCGTAGGGATATCCATTCCCTTCATCTGCTCCTTTATGCCCCAATCAGGTACTCTCCTTCGATTCTCCCTAGTTTATCAACTTGCTTTGTAATGTTAAATCTGCTCATAGAACCATCCACAGTGTGTTGCCGTGTGAACTTTATGATGTTTTCCTTTTTTTGAGGTACTGGTAGAAATTAGGAGTTACTGTGTACCACTCTCTACTGGAAAACCAGTTTTTTTTTCCTTCATAAGATGTTCTAGTTATCTAGCAGTCGTCTGGAGCATAGTTCTAATATCTTACTAACCATAATTTGTTCTCTAATAAAGTAAACTAGTTTAGCATACATTTGCTCCTTTGTATTTTTTGGCCCTTTGAACACTCTTCCATTCCTTTCCTTCCATATCGAATAGATTGTAGAACCAAAAGCTATGAGATAAATCACCCTGTCATCTGATTTATGGTTTCCAATCCCGCTTAGTAATTCAGTGAAATTAGTATAATAGCAATCCCATAAGCAGAGGTTTTTTACCTTAATCCAAATGTCCCGACTGAATCTACAATTAAAAAATAGATGATCTAAACTTTCAGCTTGGTCTTTACACAATGAGCATCTAAATGGAACGTGCAGATAATGCAATCTCTCCATAGTGTTCAACTTTTTCTTTGCTACTAACCACATTAAGAACTCCACTTTAGTTACTAAGTATTTGTTCCACACTACTTTACTCCATTCTATAACTGGATGCTTCTCCCTGTACACTTCTTTACAGGATTTATTAGTGAAAACCCTCGATCCATGAGCTAGTCATTTGTAAGTATCATCCTTAGTCATGTCTAGGCTATAATTTGGCAATATATGCCAAACTACATGAGGATAATTGGCCTATCTTCCATTACTAATCCAATGTTTCGCCTTAGCATTAATAGGTACATTGATATTCATTTGCTGGAAATATGTTGACCCATTAATAGGTCCAATATTGTTCCAATTGTCATAACATAGCGAAGTTGATTCTCCATTCTCGATTATACATTTAATATTGTCTTTTAGGTTGTCTCTTATTTTCAGTAGTTGAGTCCAGAAATATGATGTATTGTTAGTATTACTTCCAATTTCCTAAAAACTCTTATTCCTCAAGTAGTAAGCATGTATCCATTTTAACCAAAGTGATTCCTTATTCACCAAAAGCCTCCATAGCCTTTTACTAAGCAGTAACTTTTTACTCAAATTGATTGGAGTAATTCCTAGACCACCTTTATTCATTGGTTTGCACAGGTCCTTCCAACTTACCTTAGCCTTACATATACCATTATCTTTAACAACCCATAAAAAACACCTTAGGGGATATTTAATTGGGTTGTGGGTTGTGGGTTGTGATTTTTTGTTGTGGTGATTGTGTTTTTGTATTGATTGTTGTGTTTTTTTTCGATTTATGTGCTGTATTAATGTGTTTTCTGCTCTTCCACACTTAGAATAAGCATAGGAAAAATAACGTATAAGTATAGGAAAAATAATTCAACTATCAAACATAACCATTGAAAAGATTTCCTTAAGTTTTTAAGCATAATAAACCTTTGAAGTGTTACATAACTAATTAAGTATAACAAGTCACAAATAACTTTAAATTGCTTCATGCTTTTTCAAAATCAACTTAAGTCACAAAATTCAATTCCATATGCAAAATGAATAGTATTAAAGTAAAATGCACAATCTTTTAAGTTACCCCACACCATTTATTTATTAAGAATAAAACTTAAATAAAAAATGTGAGCATATAAATCTTGGATGAGAAGTTACTCAATCTTTTTATGCTAAAGTAAGCATTTTGTCGTCAACACTTCAGGTTACTCAAGTGAGTCACCTCACATCAACTAGCTATCAGCATCACTCTTTAATTTCGACTAATTAGTTTAAAACCACTAGAGTGAATAAAATTTACTCACTTATTAACACTTTTTGCTTTTTTTCTTTTCTTTTCATTGTTTTCATTCATTTTTTTTGTTTTTTTCTTTGATTTTAATTTTAAAAAGATGATAAAATGTTTAAAATAAGCTTACTTAGAAATATGCATTTTGAGCATGGAACATTATAATGATCATTAGGTATTCACAATCCAAAACATGAAGGAATTTTAAACCATTTGATCTTTGACATTTCTAATTAACAATATAACATTTCAAAGTGTCTAAATGTTTGAAAACAAAAAGAAAAATGTTTAATGATATGCAATAAAATTGAAAATTCTCCATAAATTTTATATTATCTTGAAAAAGATGGTAAAATGAAATGCTTTAGGACAGTATAAACAAGAGTGTGATAACATTCTACTCTTCCCCTACACTTATATGGAATATTATTCCCAATATTCATAAAACAAAAATAAAGCACAATAATAGGAGAAAAGAAAAAGGAATACACTCGTATAATAATATAATCCGAATATTGTTCTATCGAAGTTTATAAAAGACTTGAAATTGTATTAAAAAACGATAAAAAAAGAAATGAAAACATTGGTGTAGATAAGATCAAAGAATATCAAGGAGCATAAAAGAGAACCCAAAAGAAAAATAAACAAAGTTAAGGAAAGCACAACAACTGCTATCCTAACACATAAAATAAAATAAGACACACATAAATACAGAGTAACTAAGGGAAAAATACCTAGATTAGTAAGAATTGTGAAGAGTGAAAATTTTAGCAAATTCCTAAACTATGCTAAGTATATAATGGTTGACTCTTTGTCTATTGTCCTTAAAGGTAATGTGACCATTTGTAACCTTAAATGCATCAAAAGAACAGACTTTTATTACCTCATAAGGATCAAACCATTGCGATTTCATCTTCCTAGAAAAGAGTCTTAACATTTAATTGTAAATTAAGACCTTATCACCCACCTTAATTTCTATAGGAAGAATGTGCATGTCATACCATCTTTTGACCATTTCTTTATAAAGCTTAGAATTATTATAGGCATTTAATTGAAATTTATCCAACTCAATCAATTGAAACAATCTTTGTTCACTAATTTGCTTATGTCAAAATTTAGGAAATTGATGGCCTAAAATGCTTTATGCTCTAGATTATCAAACAAATTACAAGACTTTCCATAAATCAAGCGATACAAAGACATACTAATGGGCATCTTATAAGCAGTAAGATAAGCCCACAATGAATCATCTAATCTTAAAGACCAATCTTTCATTAATGCACGAAAGGTCTTTTCTAATCTTTTTTTTTTCAATTTTGCGATTTGAAATTTCAAATTAACTACTAATTTGAGGATGAAAAGGTATGAAAACCTTAACTTTATGAGTTATACCATATTTGAATTAGAGGGAATCAAATTGCTTATTACAGAAATGTAAACCTCCATCACTAATGATTGTTCTAGGTGTACTAAATCTTGTAAAAATGTTCTTCTTTAAAAACTTAACCATATCTCTTGCATCATTAGTAGACAAAGCAATTACTTCAACCCATTTACTAATATAATCAATGGTGATTAAAATATATTTATTTGTGTATGATTTAGGGAAAAGTCCTATAAAATTTATACTCCAAACATCAAAAACCTCGCAAACCATGATATTATTCAAAGGCAATTCATGTCTCTTTGAGATGTTCCCAACTCTTTAACAATTATCACAAGATTTGACATATTGAAATGTGTCCTTAAATAAAATGTGTCAATAGAATCCAGACTCTAAAACCTTGTTTATAATTCTAGTATGCCCAAAGTGTCCTTATACTTTCTTGGAATGACAATTACTTAATATAGAAGGCACTTCTTTTAAAGAGACATATCTTCTTATGATATCATCAGCACACATCTTTTATAAAAATGGATCATATCACAAATATTGCTTAACATTAGTAAAGAACTTCTTCTTTTACTAATAAAAAGAAAAGAGGGTATTATATTGCCAGTCAAATAATTAACATAATCAACATATCATGGAAATTTCTCTGCAACTAGCAATTGCTCTTTTGGAAACACTTCCTTGATATCTTGATTTTGACCTTTTGTCATCACCCCTTCACTTAAATGTGAAAGATGGTTAGTAACAAATTTTTTCGTACCTTTTTATCCTTGATCTCAATATCAAATTCTTGTAATAAAAAGACTCATTGTGGCTTTTCTTTAAGTTTATTCATGAGATATTTGAGAGTCGAATGGTCTGTATAAACTGCCACTTTTGAAAGAGCCAAATAGAACTGAAATTTATCAAATGCAAAGATGATAGCTAACATTTCTTTAGTAGTCATTGTATAGTTACTTAGGGCATCATTTAATGTCTGACTTACATAATAAATTAGAAAAAAATCTTGTCCTTTCTTTACCCTAAAACTATACCAATTGCAAAGTCACTTTCATAGCACATCAATTCGAAAGGTAAAGATCAATCTGGTGAAACTAGGATAGGTGCGCTTATAAACTTTTCATTTAACAGATTAAAAGAATGCATGCATTTATTATTAAAGTCAAAGATAACATCCTTGGTCAAAAGATTAGTTAAGGGCTTTGTGATTTTGGAAAAATCCTTAATGAATCGCTAGTAGAAGTCAGTATGACCTAAAAAACTCATAATCCCTCGAATTGAATTTGGAGGTGAGAGTGGGGCGATTACATCTATTTTAGCTTAATCTAATTTAATTCCCTTACTTGAAATTTTATAACCAAGTATTGTACATTCTTCCATAATAAAGTGACAGTTTTCCTAATTTAGTACCAAATTTGTCTCCTCACATCTCTCAATCAACTTTTCCAAATTTTCTAAGCGAGAATCAAATGATGTGCCAAATACTAAAAAATCATCCATAAAGATTTTAGTGCAAAACTCAATCATATATGAAAATATGGCAATTATACTCCGTTGAAATATGGTAAGGGCATTGCATATGCAAAAAGACATTCGTTTATAAGTAAATAGGCTACAAGAACAAAAAAAAGTTGTATTATCTTATTCCTCAAGTGCTATTGTAATTTACAAGTAGCCATTGCACCCCTCTAAAGAATAGTGAAAACTATGCCTACCCAGTCTTTCTATAACTTAATCAATGAAAGGAAATGGAAAATGATTCTTTCAGGTGTCATCATTTATTTTTCTATAATTGATGCATATAAGCTAGCAAGTTGCCTTTTTTATTGCTATCAGTTTATGTTGATCATTTTTAATTATAACAGTGCCTCCTTTTTTTGGGTACCAGTTGAATTGGGCTAATTCAAGATGAATTAGAAATAGAAAAAATTATTCCAACATCTAGAAGCTTTACTAATTCATTTTTCACCAATTCTTTCATATATAGATTTAATTTCCACCTTGGTTAGACCAAAGGTTTGCTTCATTCTTCTATAAAAATATTATGCGTATAGATTGAAGGACTTAAATCCCTAATATCAGTAATAATCCAACCAATAGCTCTTACATAATCATGCAAAACTCACAAAAATTTATGTTTCATACATTCAGTCAAAGATAATGAAATCATGATGGGTAAGTGCGATAAGGGACTAAAAAACACATACTTTAAATGTGAAAGAAGATGCTTGAGTTCTAAATCTAATGTGCCCTCTATAGATGGCTTAAGAAGTGGCTTAATGGGCCTATCTAGAAGTTCATACTTCTTAGATAGAGGCTAACTAGAGGGGACCTTTCTATCTTCTAAGGTACCTTAAACTTTATCTCCTCCTTATCTATGTCTAAAAATTAAGAATGAGTGAACATAAACAATAGAAAGATTACTCTCAATATGATTACCTCCAATAAAATTGCAACAATTATAATTCGAAGGTTATTACATCATCTTAAAAACATCAAATTGTATCTCTTTATCCTGGAGTAGCAAAATCAGCTTGCCACCATATACATTAATTAGTACCTTGACTGTATAGCCATAAATAGTTGTCCTAGAATAATAAGCACATTGTTATCCTCTTCCATATCTGACAATAGGAAATCAACAACTTATCAACTTTGATCAATACATCCTCTATGATTCCTCTTGGATATGTTACTGAACGATTTGCCATTTGTAATGAAATTTTTATAAGTTTAGGTTCTTCTAATCCCAACTTCTTAAAGATAGATAGGATTATCAAATTCATACTTGCTTCTAAATCCATCAATGCCCTATCTATTTTCAAGTTATCAATTGTATAAGGAATGGTAAAGGTAACAAGATCCTTGAACTTAGGAGGCAACTTCTATGTAGTAGGGCAAGTCAGAGTTGATTTACAAAGAACTAGTAATTTTTTTTCAATTATAATTAATGTTGAAAAAAAAGAAAAAGAAATAAAAACCCTTGGTACAAAGAATTTAAGATAAACAAAAAAGATAACTAACAAAATTAAAGAGAATATAATAAGAAAGTAAATAACAAGAGACAAATAACAAAAAAGAAAAAATGAGCGGAAGATATTATCGAGATTCATGAATTACAATTAATCATAAAAAATATATAGATTGTGTCATGCTTAAGATGTTAGCCTTTAGACTCAGGTACGACCTTCGTACCCATTCCTTCAATTTTAGATAAATCCTATACGATGAAAAATTTATCCCTATCCACACGATAACGTAGGATATGACCTCTAGATTCAAAGGTCCCATAGCATTAAAAATTAGGAAACAACTACCTTAGGCCATAATCTTATAAGATAGGATTATGTAACATAAAGAATTGAAACTCTAAGTTAAGTTGATTATGTTTACATACAAAATCAAATAATTAATCGCCACTTATAATAATCACTAATGACAATTACATATTAAAATCTAAAACCTAGTAATGAAACTAAAAATCATAAATAGAATGGCCAATCCTACTTATAATCCCTAATTTATGATATTTAATTAGAGTTTCCATTCAATCCTAACATAAAAACGCAAAACCAATTAAAACCCAACTAAATTATGACAATAATAACCCATTAATCCATCAGATATCTTTTAATCCAAATAAAATTAAGTTAACATACCAAAATTAAATAAAATACAAACTGAAATTGAGGAAACATAAAGAAAGTAATAAACCCAAGGCTAGAAATTAAAGAAATAACATTATATTAACAATAAACAAAGGTTCAATAAGTAATTTAACAAAACCCAAACACAATAAATATAAAATAGTATAAAAATAATAAAACAACATTAGAAACAACAATAACAGAAAGCATTCGACAACTAACATTAATCTAACACTAGAAACCAAAATAAAAGGAAAAAGGACATCAAAATAACCTAAACCCTAAGGAAAGAAAGAAGAAATAAGGGCTGCTCGAGTGGGGAGCCAAAAAGTGACAAAATCTACTTCCATTTCTCTATTTACATGTCCTCTATAAGGTTTAGGATGATTTGGGTGTTAAATTTCAAGTTTGCCCTTTGGTTTGGAGCAAGACAACATTTTTGGAACTTAAATGACCCTTGAAAAATGAATTAAATGATGCCTAGTAAACCATCGTTGATAGTTCTGGAAATAGAGTTAAATAGCGGTCAAGCCTGACTTAAACAAAACTATCAAACTTCTACAGAACCCATCGTTTAGCTCCCTATCCAGCAGCTCCTTCTTTCATTTTGCTGTAATTCTTCACAAAATTTGGCCTTTTCAATTGGTATTTGTGCCATAAGATCAAATCCACATAGAAAATCAAAATGAATACAAATTAGACATTTAAACATCAAAATAGGGATGAAATCACATTGAAATACATATGGAAATACTATAAATTACATCCCTATCAAAAAGACAAAAGCCTTTCATGATCAAATTATTTTTAGGAATTCCTTTCTAGTTGGACAAAAAATTTTACTTTATCATTCTCATTTAAAATTATCTCTTAATAAATTACATTCTAGATGTATTGGGCCTTTCATTTTTACTTATATGTTTCCTTATGGTGTCATTAAAATATGAAATATAGACACAGATAAAAAATTTTAAGTGAACAGTCATCATTTAAATCATTTTATTAAGGTTTTCAGATGTCTAATGTTGACAAGATCACTTTGAAGTACCTTACTTATGATGAGTAAGAAGTGATTATGTTTAATCTTTTTCCTTATTTTATCTCTAATAAAAAATTTGATTAGTTTTCATGTTTTTTTAAATATTTCTTACCTTTTTTTTTTACTTTAGATAATAATTGTTGACTACATCTTCACCCCACCTTCACGATCAAGAGCATGGATAATGATTGCCAATTTCACATAAATCTTCTTACCTCTTATACTTTTACTATTTTGATTTATTGACTATTTTTCATACATTAAGGTCAATGTATGGATTAAGTGAAAGGATAGGGATTGGATATTTAATATGCTTTAAGATGTGTTTCAATGTTTCATTGTTTTCATTGATAAATTTTTTCAAAGTTATGTTATATTGAGTTGACTAAATTTTTGCACTTTTGAGTTTTAAGAATGATTGTTTAAGGTATCTTGCTTAGAATAATTCTAATGGTCAGATGAAGTTAATTTAATATACTTAATGTGATCAATATGGTTAAAATAGCCAATATTAAATAGTTCTCTATTGACTATGATTTCTCTTTAACTATTTTGGCATGAATTATTCTGACCTTTGGATGTAATGTTTAATTTTCTATAATAATTTAAGGGGTTTTTTTTTTTGCATTATTCTAATAAGATGTTTTTTTTATTATCTTGAAAAATATTGAAAAATGAATTAAAATAATCTACTTTGCTAATTTTTTCTTGTCAGTAACTGTGGGTTCTTCATTATAAAATATTGATCTTAAGGTCAAGCAGTAGCTAAAATTATGAATATCTAAAAAAATCTGATAAATAAGTAAATGATGTGTTGTAAAAGGGAAATATGGAATATAACATACACTTACTAGATTACCCTTGAACAAGTTTATATGATGATCTATATGGAGTCAATTAGAGGCTTAATATTGTGTATAAGGGTTGGTTTATCTTGATGTGTGACTATATATGTTGAATCGTAGTCAAGATTGAGTTAGAAGTTATTGGTTATTGTTCATTATATTAGATTGAATTTAAGTGCCTAACTAATTTTCGACTACTATTTAGGTAATTCTGAGTGGTTATTTGAAGTAATTGCTTAAAGACAATCATTTTTTTAAATGTGGAGGAATTTGATAAAGTGCACAATGTTCATATAACTTTTAATATTTCTTTATGTTTTAATGATTTGAAATGCTTAAATCCTTGATTTTGGTTATGTTTGTGTTTTGTGAAATAGATTAAAGAGTTGAAGCAAAATGAGTTATCTTGGTAAATTTTTCATTATGTTTTGAATTTAAGGATTCATATGTCAAAAGGAGCAAATTTGTCAAAGGAGATAGAAATAAAATGTTTAACATTAAGTCTAACTTGAAGGAGAAGTGCCAATTTCCTCCCTGAGAAAGTCAGTATATGAATGGAAAATACAAACAATGTCGTTTAATTCTTAAACAAGTGTCATTTTACTTCCAAGTGCAAAAAATAGATAAATGTTCCATATAAATAGTATCATTTTAGCCCAAACTTAAGTGCCATTTTATTACTAAAAAATCTTATGACATGACGGATATTTTGGATTAAAAATGATAAAACTATAAAAAAAACTATCAAAGAGATAATATTAAGGTTAGGAAACCCTAACAAGCATTGTGCATATATAGCAACACAAAGCCTAGAGCCTTCACATACATACTTAAGAGGAGATTAAAGCAAAAAGGAGTTAAGAAAGGAGACAATCAAGAAGCTTTATTCCAGCTATTATTTTCAATCTTCGCCAATCAACAGGATCAATTTTTATTTATCTTATTTATTTGTTTCGTTTATATTATAAGTAGCTAGATTATTTCTTTTTAGCCAGAGGAAGATTAAAGTTAATTTTTCAAGAATTATGGGACTTAACTAATTTTAATGTTCTTTAAATTCTTAAGTATTCATATGTTTTATGAGTTGAATAAAATTATTGTTTTAATTGATTGTTTAAAAAGTCCTATTGTTCAATCATTAAAATAGCATACTGCCAATTAGAATTTCAAATCTGTAATAGTTTGAAGGTTCTAATACTTATAGTAAAATAACATAATTGATTATGAAAGGCTTTCCAATATGTGTTGTGGAAATATATGATCTAATTTAAATAAAAATTTGTGCGCTTGTTAACTAGAATAATAGTTTTTTTAGTCCTTAATGTTATTAGTAAATTAAATCCTAAGAACTTGTTTAGGGCCAATTATTGATAAGAAAAATAATCAAATAAATTTTTTGGTTATTGAGGAAGTAAAAGGAGATAGGTTGTTAGAGGTTATTAATGACTATAACCATTTTATTTAAGAACTAAGGAATTTATCTTTATGTTAACGATCAATTCAAGAGAACTCAATAAAAATTATACCTTTGATTAGATGCTTATTATTGATTTTCCACATATTTGTATTTTATTTTTATTTCATTTTAAAAACGAACTTCTTTAATTTGTTATGTTAAGTTTTAGAAAGTGATAAATCTACCTATTTCATATAGATATGATCCTACTTATTATTATGTGCAAGTTTTTTGAAAGTGATAAATTTTTGTACATATCTTCCTTTTTATGCGAGGTAGGGAAAAACACAACCTTGATATTGGTTGCTCTAACTAAATAAGCTTAAATAAATCAATCTTTAAACATGCAAATCAAATTTAATTCAAGACTAACTGTTATCGTAAGTATACCGGTCAACAAGTAATAAAGTGGAGTATTTTTAAAACTCCAGATGTTGAACCCATAAGAAACATACTACAAGTACTAGGTCACTTGAATTACAATTATCTAGATAATTTATACTACAAGTACTAGGTCACTCGGATTACAATTATTTAAACAACTCGGGATTGTATATTAAGAAGGTTAAAACTACTAATTAATCTAAAATCTTCCAAACAATGTAAATGAATTCAAATTGTCTTAAAGATTACTAAATTACATAAATAGCTAAGGTTTGGGCTTTAAATGATTTAATTGAGTTATAAAAGGGTTAGAATGCCTAATTTAAGGTATCTTCACTGAATCAAGATAAAATTACAGTCAAGTTAATGTGTTATCTCTATAATTCCTATTTTATGGTTTAATCCACCTATAGATATAGGAAGTAGGCTTAAAGTTCAAGAACTTTAACCTAAAAATACCTTATTTCTATATTAAAACTCTCATGATTAACTAACTAATGGTCATATATTGATTAAAATCAAGTTATTTATCAATTTTTCCAATGATTAAGGTAGTTATTCACAAATGCTTAATAATCTATCAACTTTATCTTAAATGGCCAAGATAAGATAAACTTTAAGCATTCAAATAAACAATGATTATCATTCAACATGCATTATAAACGCAATAAAAACATTTAATAACCTGTCCTTAGCCAAAAATCAATTTAAAACAACATATATATCAAAGAATAGAAAAGATCAAACTTAGGCAACATGTTCTTGCATATATGTTTTTTTAAAAAAAGAGAGTGAGAAACAAGTGATTTAAGGGTTTAGATTGAACCAAATGAAGCTCTAAATTGTAATACAGCCTTCAATAACTTAATCAAACTCTTGGAATCCCTAAAAACAACCTGAAATATCCAAATACAAAGCTATAAAATGAAAATTGAAGAAAAACCTAACCTCAAAAAAGAAGAAGAAAAATCTAATTAAAGATATGTTTTTAGCTACCTAAATATGATTTTTCATATGCAAAAATGATTTCTCTAGCTCCTTTTATATCCCCTTTGTAAGTGGCTGCAAGTTGAAGCCAACTGGAATTGATTTGGTTAGAAATCCATCCAGAAAATTCGTGATAAGTATTTAAATGACACGTGAAAGGACTTAAACCGCGTCGTTTAGATACCCACGTTTATCATTAGATCCTAACTTAAACGCAGGTTTGTAGGGACTTAAACGTGGGTTGCATCAGATCCATGTTTAGGTTATGTTTTACTCCTTTTTTAGTATTTGGTCATAATTTTCTCTTTCATTGAAGTTTATCTACAATTTAAACATTCCAAACATAAACTAAACCTTTAAGCATCAAAATACTGGTGAATTTACATCAAAATACCATGAAAATCACTAGGAAATGAACCCCTATCAAACCTCACCATTTCTATCCATGTGGTTATAGAATTAGGATGTAAATAAAATAGTCAATCTTTAACTTTTTAATTAGCAAGAATGGGAAGGCATGCAATTTGAATTGTTCCTTTGATATTCTCTTCATTCTTATGCTTGAATAAACACCTCTTGAAAATTTTTCAAATGCTTATAAGGATTTCATTGTCAAGATAACGGAAAATAGGCAATAAATAGATCAAACTAGACTTTAATTCAAAGGCCTCCTTAAAGTTTGGATGTTTAATATAAAGAAGCTGTTAATTCAAATCTAGTGAAATCAATTCCTTCAATCTCTCTTCATTGTCCATTGCTTCATCAACTTCAGATTTGTTACATGAATCAACAAATCCAAGTGACAAATTCAATGTGGGTGGTAAAGAAGTTTGCTTGTCACTCAATTTAAACTCTTTAAATTCATAGTTTTCTTTTCAATCGTATTAAAGTTCACCTGTATAAGAAGAATGAGGCATAAAAAAAAAAATGCTTGACACCAATCTACATTAGCAATGTCAAAATTTAATAGGTATCGAATTTAGTAAAAAATAGTATTTTAAAAAAACATGAATTGTATATAATGATAAGTAGAGATGTATATATTAAAAATGAATTATATTTATTACTTTTTAAAATTAATAGAATTAAATAAAGGAATTATGTTTTGAAATTTTGAATTAAAATGATTTGAAATAGAAAATTAAATTTAAATAAAATATTAATAATAAGCAATTATCTCACCAAAAGTATAATCTCAATTTAATTTCATAAAATCAATCATTGATGTAAACATGCCTTCTTAAATTTTAAATTTTTTTAATATACTTGTTATGGTTATTAACAAGCTTTAACAACTTATATTTTCTTAATTTCTTGATAATCAAAGTACGTTTTATGATTATTTTATTGTCAATAAATAATTCTAAATAAATTTTTAAATTTTAATTTACTAATGACATTAAAAACTAAAGAGATTCAATTCTAGACAACAAATATACAAACCAAGTCTATTTAGACTAGATTATATATTTGTATATAATCAATTATATTATTTTATTAGCACCATTCAAAACCAATGCATATTTGAAATTTTAAATGATAACACATTATTATGATAATAGAAGAATAAACCTTTTCAAATTAATCAACCAAAGTAATAATCGCAATAAGTTCAAAAGATAAACAGAAACTAAACAGAAACGACGAAGTATCTACTATCTACCGATTACTGGAACCTAGTGGTTTAAAACATGTGATAGAAAAGAGCAACTCTTAAAAAAGTGGGGTGGCAATTGGACACTAGCCGATGATGCAATGTGACAATGAGGTAGGGAGGTGGATAGACTTAAGTAGAGATGCTGAAAATGATAGATTTGGGACATGTTTTTGATCATCTGTGTTAAAGGGTTCGATGAATTACGGTATGAAGTTCTTCTTTTTATTGGTGATGATTGCTATCGGTGTTGTTTCCCCACTTTTCTTTTCACATTTGTGATAATTAATATGTAACCCTTAGAGAGTAATGTAACTAGACAGAAAGCAAACAAGTGGTAACTAGACTAAAAGCCAACTATAATACTCCCCCACCCATTTAGTTGTATAAAAGCGTTCCCCTACCTATTTATTTCTTCTCATTTTCATTTTAAACCCATCCCTAAAAGTTACTATGCATGTTTAACTTCTGACAACCATAACTTTGCCATTTGACCCTTAAATATAACAATCTAAGACTCTACAGAAAACTCTTCAAATGCTCTATCAAATCCCTAAACTTATTGCATAAAAAACAACTTAAGATAGAAGGAATCAAAGCTAGAAGTTTTGGTTCCTTAAGGTAATTCATCATTCCATCATTTATAGTCATTTTTTAGTTAAACCAACATTACCACCATCTTTAGCAGTCTCAAAAGTGTATGAAAGGAGTATCAATCAATATAGGAAATGGCTCATTCTTTAAATTTAGAGCTTTGATTTGCTAAAACCATGCAGAGTTAGAGCGTGTAGTAAGTACCATTGGAAAAAGAGAGAAGAGAGCAACATTTTTGGGTTAGTCCGTTGACTAGCTGCTATTGAGATGGCGGATGTGGTGTTAACTCACATAAAATTGATTTGATATATTATTAAACATTTTTTATAAATTATGTATATCAACTTTCATAAATGTGACATTATTTGATTGTTAATAGTTTGTGAATTAAACATTATGAAATTTTAGGTGAGAATAAGATCTAAGCCCGAATTGCATAATTTGGTGACTTTAATAATTCAGAAGAAGCTTAGGTTATTAATTGAGTCTAATAATTCTTATATAGTACTGGTCGAGATATTTGATTTTCTATATAATAGATTCATTAGGAGTACGATCCATATTGAAGGTTTAGATGGACGAGTACACTTATCAAGTAAGTTCATATCTACTTACTAATATCACACGGGAGAATGTATATCCATATTCATTTACATGTACATATATATATAGATATATCTATATGTATATATATTGACATATATATTTGTATATATGATAAATATGTATACACAATATTACGTATCCTCTATATTATAAGTCTATATGTAAATATTATCAAAAGATCATAGTGAATATAATTGGATTTGAGTACTGCATAAATGCATGATGATCATTGCATAACTGAATACCTATTTAGTAAAATTGCATGATTGATATATTGATTGCGTGTGATGTGGTTAATTGGGGTTGTTGGGAAGAAAAGATATACAGGAGATAGTACCTGATGGGCATGCATCAGGACTAGATATGCACTGGTTGTGATTCTAAAAGTTATTATGTTTTATGCTATTAAGATATATTATGGGCTAATTTTAGTTGATGTTTGGCTCCTAGTTAAACCCTTATTTATTATGTTTATTATTGATATACTTATGACTTTAGATACATTGATAGAGGGTTGATCTGGTAGTGATGCTTGGTTCCCTATAGCCCATTTGAATTAAGAAAGCCTTATAGTTGTATAAGCATAAAAGAATGGCCAGGTTATTGGTGAAGCTTAGCTTCCTGCAGCCATTCGAGATATAATGTAGTGAGGATTTCCTCTTGGAGATTAGGATTCTACATATATTCTTCTCTATGATTAATTATGTAGTTGATGTGATTGGATATGCAGCATGTTATGTGCATATTTTTATATTAGTGCATTATTGTGTGTGAATATGGCATTATGTATCATAAGATGGTATGAGCTTACTAAGAGAGGTTTGACTTCCTTAACTCTCATTTTTTTATGTCTGCTACCACGAACTTCGCAACAGTGACCCTCGAGACGTGTCGGTTGCAACCTATTGATTTTTATGTATGCTTTCTATTTATTTTCAACTATATTTGTATTCTAGAATCCACAGTAACAAGATTTAATGTGTTGTAAGTTTTTCCTTCTAATGTACGTTAACATTGTTATATCTTTATTATTTCTAGTTTTGTCATTATGCATGTCATATTGTTAATTGTTTTTCTCTTATTTTGTTAATAGTAGTATACTTAAGTGATCGGAGGTAGGATTTTGTTTTCGGATCTCACGTGCTGATCATGTGTTCTTTTTGGAGCGTGAAAAAATTGGTATCACAGCTTAGGTTATAGATTTGTAGCCTAGTATGCTGTCTTATTTGTTATTGCAAATACATAAGAACCTAATTCATCTTTAAAATAATCGCTTCTTTCAGAATAAGAACCTATTCAAATTGATAGTACCGATCATTCTTTTTCTTCCATTTTCAATATGAACAGACATGATTGATTTCTTACTCTACTCAACCATGAGGCTCATGATGAGGCCTCAGCCCAAGATGAGGAGCCCACTCCTACCATTTTGACTGGAAGGCGTGGTAGATACAAGATGAGCAGGATGTGAAACACACCTGTAGAGGAGCCAAAGGTGTCATAAGGAATTTCTAAGGTACTTGCATTTGATATGCAAGTGTTCTTGACATGAATATAAGCTAATAATGCCATGTTTCAGGATTCAATGATGATAATTTAGTAGATGATGATGAGCAGTAGTAGCAATCAGTTCCATCAGTTGTAGCCCCAGAACATGAGAAGTTAGATATACAACTATCTATGATATAATCGAGCTTTATCCAATAAAGTTCAACATGACTAAATTTAAGGAGGCCATTAAATTTCCTAATAAGAAGAAGATGCGAGGAAGGAGGTTGCATTATTCTGATACACAATTAGTGTGTCTGGTCAAGAGATCTGTGCAATGAGTGACTAAGGATTGGTATTGCGACCATATCTTTTCATATTTATGTGCAGTGACTTAGTCACAGTTTAGAGATAACTTTATAGATTATTTCTTCTCTTTTTCATCTTGTAAGGCGCTTGTATAAGAGTTTTTAAACCTATGTCGTAAAGATAGGATAGTAAATGAGTACACAATGAACTTCATCCAGTTGAGCCATTATACCCTAAAGATTATTTCAGACGAGTTGAGGAAGAATAACTAGCATGTATTAGGGTTGGGACATCCTTTCGTCAGTTTGACTATAAGTTGTTGAGAGAAATTCTCTATCTTGGTAGAAATGGCCAAGTAGGGTACCTTATATACTGCAGAGTAGAGTATGAGGCCCTCTGTAGGGCCTTTCAATTCTTAGCAATGATGGTAATAGCAATCAACCTTTTCACTAAGGTATAGCTAGAGTGAAAGCTCTCAGCAGAGAGTCATTCGAGCTTATAGTAAGGCGAGTTCTGGCCATAAAAGTATAGGAGGATTTAGATTTAAATTTGAAGCAGGTATTATTAATAGAGGATATAGTTTAGGACGCAACAATTTGGACTCAACTTTCTCCATTTGATAGTAGTGTGGCAGAGTGCATTAGGGTCCATACTACATATTACTAGGAGCTTGCTACAGATGTGACTAGTATGAGCATCTGATTAAAGATTGTCTAGCAATGGGGTATCAACAGTCCTCTTTTAACGTAGCCCTTTGTATCAAAAGTATATATATATATATATATATATCATCAAAATATAAAAGAGGATATATTTAGGTTTAGGTAGTGCATATATGCATGATAATTATTACATAACTGAGTAGTTGTTTATTGAACTTGCATGATTAATATCCTGATTATATTTGATGTGTTTGATTATGGTTATGGGGAAGAAAAGATTTATAGGACGCGTGATTGCGGTTGACCACATACAAAATTAGCTCAAATTAATCTATCTTTCAATGCATAATTTAACAATTAATTTAAGACCAACATTTTGACAAGCGTACCGATCAAATCAACTAATAAAGTTGAGTTGCAATCAATTGTAAAAAAACCTACAGATTGCTTTTCTTAATTTATTCAGTTAAGCTTTGGTGGTTTATGATTTAATTGATGGATCAGTGATGCTTAATTTAGGGTCTTTCCGAATTCAAGGTAGTGCTATGGTTAAGACACTTATCTTTATTGGTCCTATCCTCGGGTTTGGTTATGCCTCAAACTTAGGTAATAGGCTTAAAGTTAAGGAAGCCTAACCCTAAATTATCATAATGTAAAACTAGCACCCTCATGATCAATCAATCTTTGGTTAGTTCATTGATTTAAATTACGTTGTTTATTGATTTTTCTAATAACCTAGGTAGAGACTATCAGATCCTAGATTATCTGATGGCAATATCCTAAGTGATCAATTCATGACAAGCATTACGCATTTAATAAACAAAGATTAACTTAATAATCATGCATTAATCATAAATTATCACAATTAATCATCCATAAATAGATTCAACTTGATAACTTAACTAAAATTAAACATTAAGCACAACAATTAATCAAAGAACATAATAAATAAAACTTAAACAACAAGACTTTGAATAATTCAAAATAACAACAATAATACATGAAATTAAGGGCCCGTTTGGTTCGGCTTCAATTTTTGGATTTGGTTTTCAGATTTTCTAAACACAAAAATCAATAAAGAACATCATAAAAATCGGAAAAAAAACTCTAATACAGCACAGAAATCAAGATAGACAACATAAAAATCTATAAAAATACACAAAATCCAATACAAAAATATAACATCCACAACCAAAAGCTTTATCAAACGGCCCCTAAGAGTTTAGAATGAACTAAATCACATCCCCAGATGGTATTCTAATTCTGAATTATGTGATTACAACTGTTGGAACTTCTAACAACTTGAAAATCTCAAATTACAAAAGATTGAAAAGAAAAACAATCTAAAAACTACTTTGATCTAAAAACTAACTAAAACTAATGTGTTTAACTGTAATTCTGGATGCTTAGAATGTCTGGAGAGGCCTTCTTTATATAGGAGTGGAGTAGCTGTAAGTGGAGGAAGAAGACAAGTCGCAATTGTTGAAGAATTTATTGAGAAAACGTGTATATGCCCTTCAACGGTGGTCTGCACCGATCTATATCTATAATGGCGCTATTATAGGATGAACAGCCTGCTGTTAGTATGCAAGTTTTGACTTTTTCAATGGTGGTTTGTGATCCATCAATGATGGGCTATGCATGGTGTTGTTAATAGTCCCGAATTGTGTCATTCTTTAATCTTTTTTCACTTTTCTCCAACTATTCACATCAACCTAAAAATTATACATTTCTAAACATTAATTAAAAATTTAGACACTAAAATATGGGTAAATCAAATAACAACCAAAAATACTATGAATTTTCCCCCTAACAACGTGCCAACTGATGGGTATGCGTCAAAACTAGATGAGCATTGATTATGATTATGAGAGTTTTTATGTGTTATATTATTGAGATAGGTTATAGGTTAATCCTAGTTGATACTTGGCTTCCGGTCAAACCCTTATTTATTATGTTTATTATTTATATATTTATGAAATTAGATTCATTGAGCGATAGGCAGTCTGTTGGTGATGTTTGATTCCCTACAGTCCCTTTGGATTAAGAGAGCCTTATAATTGTATAAGTATAGAAATATAGTTGGTTCGTTGGTGATGCTTAACTCCTTATAGTCATTCGAGGTGTAATGTAGTGAGGATTTACACTTGGAGATTAGAGTCTTACATATTAGGTTTGATATGGCATTAAAGGGGGTGAATTAGTGTTTAAAATTCTTTCACAAATTAAACACAATATTATATGCGAAAGCTTAAACAAGTAATATAAATTCACCAAACCAAGACAATGTTATAAAATAAGGAGTAAGTGAGGTAAGAGAGACACTAGATTTATTTTGATTCGGAGTTATCCACTTGCTCTTAGTCCAGTTCCCAACACTATTGTTGATATTTAGTTTTTATTGCAATTTCAACAAGAAAATATTGTTCAATTACAATCCTTCTTCACAGGATAAAGGAGAACCTTTCTCTTACTTCATTTTCTAAGCTCAAGAATAACCTCTAAAAAATTCATAAGAATAATAGAAATTACTTTGCTCACTTTACTCAATGTAATCAAGAAGCCTGAAGGATGAATGCACACCAAATTGAATTAAAACCTCACAAAAAGAACATTAAGGCCAAAAATCGACTTGAAGAAAGAGGACTTGTATAGAACACCCGTATATAGTGATAAAAGACTTGTACCCTTAAAACCTTCTCTTCTCTATTTGTTTTTTCACATTATAAAAAGACTTATTTATATTCATCAACATATTTGTTGTACAACGATCTTAATATCCGTTGTCCAACGAGCAAAAAACAAATAAATGATTTGATCATTGTGTAATTTGATGAATCATGCCTTTATTCGTAATTTTGACAACATTTGATTGACCGATAGACCTTTGCCTTCAGTTCGGTCGACTGTTCTACATTCGGTCAATCGATAGTCCTTTACCTAGAGTTCGGTTGATTGATTAAACTCATTTGGTCGTCTTATATCAAAACTAGTAGTCACTCTTTCGATTATAACTTAACTTCAAATCTTTGTTTTAAAACCTTTATTATCTTAACTTCATACCATCCAAACCAATTAAGATAATCATCAAGAGGGTAAGATTAAATCATCCACATAAACCTCTTG
>JAOXYD010209941.1:0-20457 GCA_028565735.1 Pinacopodium congolense
TGTGTCCAACTAGTTTCAAGCCCTAGTTGAAAGAGAAACTGGAAAGCATGTGAAGTGCCTTAAATAAAAAAATGGGGGAAACAAAATTCATTAATCCTCCACTCTATTAACATAGCTTAAATATAATAAAATTTTGTTAAAACATAATTTTCTAAAATTAACCAATGTAAAAATATCATGCTCTATCTCATTCTTATTTAACTTATTTTATAAACCACATTTATTACTTAATAATCAATATAAAACTATTTGGACAAATTAAAAAATAATAATTTAAATTTATTATTAACATTATTAAGCCAAAAAAAAGGAACACACCTTCTTACAAAATACTCGTGAAAGACATTTCTATTCCTTCAATTATTTTACCTAAAACATGATGCTACTCTCAGTCAAAATCACATATATATTCATATAAAGATCTAAACTTTATCTCAAAAAGTAGTGTCTTTCTTAACTTCAAATCAATATGAAATTTCCATCACTATTCTAAATAAACTGAAATACTCACTAAAAAAATGAAAATAACCTTACATCTAACAACTATGATTTTGATCTATAATGGTGAATATAACATTTTAATAAGTGGAAAAATCTAAAGTACCCAAACAATACTAACTTCCCATAAAACTCATAAAGCTAGAAAACCTATCACTTACTAAATCCCAGTCTTAAGTCACTAGAATAATCCATTCATTGCACCATACTGATATTTTTTTTAATAGTTAAATTAACATGTTCAATGTTTTTTAATAGGTTGCACTGTAGGCATCCTTGACTTAACTCTCCTATATGACCTTAATGTGTTTTTCATTAATCTAAAAATCCTCTTCACCTTGCTAAAATTCTTGGCCAAAATTCACATGAAAACATAGTTTTCAATGTCTTCATTCAACGTGCCACCATTTACAATCATGAAGATCCAAATGGATCTATATAATGGCAACTAATACCATAGATTGTCGTGGAATTTAATGAGCTCTATATTATCTAGATTCACCTTAAGTACTAAAGATTCTCAAAATTGTCTCCATTATAAACCAAGTGCCCCTCAATTCTCCTCTCTTATTCTTCATGTGAAAAATTTTCCCAATCCTAGTCCTTAGTGGTCTTCCCCATCACAAATATTGCGATAAAATAATGTAAAGAGTAGATTGATAGTATCGGATAACAATAATGAAGAAAGGAGTTTAAGTCAAAGATAGAAAGGAAAAAGAATAGAAGGTTCAAGGAAACCTAAAGTTAATAGTAGTAGAAAGAGAGGTAAAGAGGTGGCTAATGTTTCTCTTAAATAAACATTTCTTTTCTTTTTTTATATAGATATGGATGGGTTGGGCTAGAATTAACCTATGCCCAAACCTAACTTTATAGGTGTTACAATTATTGCCCCTTAAAAATACTTCATTTGTAAAATTAACTATGAACTTAAAATGTCAAATAAATGAGGATACTAGCGTTATACATCATTCCCTAGCTCTTGAGTGGCATCTTTTGGAGAGTGATGATGACTCCATAAAACTTATACCATAGGTAACTCTTTTTTGCTCAACTATCTAATGCCTCTCTAAATCTCAACTGAATTATCTTTATAGGTAAATTCTTTAGCTACTTGACTTCTATGATTGGGTATGACATGACTCGAATCAAACTGATACCATCTTAATATAGAAGTTTGAAACACTTCATGCATTTTAGATAACTTTAGAGTTAAGGCTAATCAATAATCTAAAGATCTGATTCATTGAAATATCTCATATAGTTCAACATACCTAAGACTTAACTTTCCTATCCTCCCAAATTGAGTAACCCCCTTTAAAACAACTCTTAAAAACACCTTGTCATCTATCCCCTATATAACTATTTATATAATATTTTATTATATACTCTTTCATTCAAGTGTTGGATATATATATATACTAATATTTTTTTAGTAGATACAATTCTTGGTATATAGAATTATTAATATCTAATATATATTATTTATTCTATTGTATATATTATTCTAATTGTGTAAACTATCAACATAGGTCATCGAAAGGATTTCGGAGGCCCACTCAAGCACGAAAGCCATGATTTTTCAAAAGATGGATTCCTATTTGAAGAGTGCATAATTGCATGGATAACATCATGACTAACCATCAATTTAGGAACCAATAAATCTAAAAAAACATGGATTATTTTGTGAAAGAATTTTTATGTTTTTAAAAGTGGAATTTGTGCTTGTGGAAATTATCATAGGAATCTGTGTTATCAAAAGATTTCTTGAGATTATTTCTGGTATGGAATGAGTCAATCATCCAATTTAGTACCTTATTAAAAAAAAGTGATATTGTTCCTCCATTGATACAAACTTTCGATTTTTGGGAAGTATCATGATCATCCAATAAGAACGGTTTCTTATTAGTGGATCTATTTATCTTGTTTTCAGTTCCATGGATTTGGTTTTTTCCTTCTGTCAATTATTTGGTTGATTAGATTTTATATGATACAAAAATATTTTATTAATTCTTATTGTACTACTAACTCAATTTTAAAGTACTTGGCATTGTTACTAATATGTTTATGCAGTTGTATAAAGAAATAGATTCGTCCATACCATTGGTATAGTTTACACAACCATAACTAATCATTAAAGGAATGACTTAGAATGAGCATGAAGAAACTTCTTTATCTCTTGAGTCATTCTGCTAGATCAGTTGCTCAAGACCTTTGGTCTCCACTTAAACCCAATGAAAAAAATGGGATCACCTATTATGGACTATTGAGAATTATTCTAATATAGATTATGACCTATTAGAAGTAGAAGGAGCTCTAGTGGGATCCTTAGAGACAGAAAAAGATTGTAGTTAGTTTGATAATGATCGAGTGACATTTGTTCTTTAGCTTGAACTAAGGGGTCCCTTAAGAAATATTTGTACAAGTTATACCTTTCGTCACCACTTTGTGGAAAATCATTAGGTATGAATATGTTAGATACTCGTGACTTGAATGGTGAAATAATATCTCTCTCCCAAAAAGCATGTTTTTTTAACACAGATAAAGAAAATATTTTAATGCAAATGAACAAGATATTGCGGCATTGTCCATATGTAAAATCATAATTCTTGATATGGGACTTTTCCTCATAAAAAGGAAATCTTTTGTTAGAAGTGAATTAGGCAAAACCTTCTAATTATGTGAAGTAAGCAAATTCTAATTTCAAGTTACTATCCACTTGTTTTCATATATTTAATTTGAGTTGCAAAGACAGCTCTAGAGACAGAAATACCCAAATTAATATTAGGCCTTTTTAGGAAATTATAGTGAATTTTAATGTATGTCGTAACCTAAAAAAATTCAAGGGAGGGTTCATTTCCTATTTAGCTCAAGAATGAACAAGTTCAAGAGATGAGAAAATTAAGGATGCCCACTAAACGGATCCAGATCCTAAAAACAACAAAGCTTTTGAATAGGCATGAGTAATCAAATGAAATAAGGCAGCTCGAGAAGGCCTCATACCTAGAACTAACATCGTATAACTCAATTGAAACATTGTAACATAAGCTAAACTTCTCTTAATATCTTTTTAAACAATAACTAAAGTAGCTCCTGATGGTACTGTTATTATAACTATTAAAACTATTAAATTTCTTATGTAAGGTATAACTTCAAAAACAGGAAGAAGTCAAGCCACAAGAAAAATTCTAGCTGCTACCATAGTAATAGCATGTATCAAAGATGAAATAGGAGTAGGTCTTTCCATGGCATCTGGTAACCATACATCGAAGAGGGAATTATGCTGATTTAACAATTGTACTAGAAAAATAATAGAACAACATAGAAAATAACAAATAAATAATTGACCTTATTATTTAAATTCAAGTTATTGAAAATTTTTATCAAGTTCTGAAATTTGAAACTACCTGTTATCCAATGAAGACCTAAAATTGCTACTAATAAATGAAAATCCCCTACACAATTAGTTATAAATACTTTTTGACAGGAATTTGATGCAATAGGTCATGTTAATCAAAACCCTATTAGATAAGAATGTATTCCAACCAAGTATCAAATTCAAACTAGTAACTAATCCTAACATTGAAATATTTAAAAAAGACATATAGGCAAAAAATCTCAAATTGCTTTGATCATGACCATAGAATTGTCACTATAAATGACCATAATTCCAATTGTTGTAATTAATATTGAGAAAATAGAGGTAAGTAGGTCAATCAAGTGGCCAAAAAATCATTATTTAAGGTTTAATACAGTACATATTGATAAATAGAACTACTAATTATTTGTTGAAAAGCCAGATCAATTGAAAAAATCATAACTATACTAATCAATAAAACACTTCGAAAAGACCATAAAAGACAAAAGTTTTTTTGTTACTATCAGGAAAAGGAGGAATCTTGCTCCTATTAACATAGGGACTAGAAGTGTAATAAAAGGTATAACCCATGAACACTAATATGTGTGTTCCATAATTTTTACAATAAGAATTTGAATTGAAATGATATACATAGAGATCTTTTTAGGTACATCAATACATAACTACCAAATCAAGGAAAAGAAAAATGGGTAAATAGAAGATTCAAGAGGCCTGTAACAACCAACGTTAAGAGATCAAAGAGCCAATTTGATATTTTGGCATTATAAATACAAGGAGGAGTTAAAATGACCTCTTTGATTGAATTCTTGAATCAATCAATATGAAGATAAGGTATGTCTATTGAAATAGATTAGAAATCAAATCAATGTAAAGTAAATACTAAATATAAAAAATATCTTATAATAAACAGAATACAGTACAGAGACTATATTGAATAGATTCATAGTAGCTCATTCAAAAGCGAGAAAGTAGATTTAACTAGCGAGCCAGGTATAGACTAAACCAGTGAATATGGGTTTAAAAAATTTGGATTTGATAAATAACGGAATTGAGTCACTATCATACCATCAACGTCATTTGATTAATACATGTACCTAACAATTCAACATAGATCCAAGATAATTCATCAATTTAATGAGTAAGAGAATCCATTTGTCCCTTGAATCAAATTCTTTTCTAAGAAAAAATTAGATAATTTGTTGATATCTATCTTTCTTTCCAGATTTCCAGATTTATCATTTGTTAATTTCCTAATTAAGTGTCAAATATAGATTTGTCTATCTATCTTAATAATGGGTGAATCAGTTGAATGAGGGAGAAAGAAATGAAATGGGCTTTACTTTTCAGTTTTTCTAGTAGTCCAATCATTCCATAACGATAAGATCTTTCATAATTTTTCTATTCTTCTATTCTCATATAATCAATCCCTACTTTCTTCTAGTTCTTTTATTTCTTTTATATTTCTATATTTCTATTTCTTTTTATATAATTACTGTTTATTTTTTATTTATAATAATATATATTTCTTTTATTTTTATTTTAATTATTGTTATATTTTTATTTTTATTTATCTAAAAATCTAAAAATAGAGCTACGGGGCATAAAAAAATATCTATTGATTTGGATAAGGCATACTACATTGAAATTTTATACTATTAACAATAGATAATAAATAAAAAGAAAAAGTAAGCCCATTCTATTTTGAAAAAAGACCTAAACCCAAGCTCCATAGCTTTGGGTCTGCAATGTTAGGATTAGTTACTAGTTTGAATTTGATACAAATTTATATTTTTTAGGAATTGATTGGAATGTGATAATTCTAAAAACAAAAGAAAAGGAAAGATGAAATATGAATCATGGATCAATTAATCCCTCTTGAGGACTTGCTTAAGAAATCAATACCTTCGCTAGCATCTATATTGTCACTAGCATCCATATCATCAATAACATCCATATCATTACAATCATTAAGAACTGTGGTTGCATAATCACTAGATAATAAAATATTCCTTTCTCTTACGTCGTTCTTAGTTCATAGTTTGATATTCTATTGTCCTAGGTGTAAAAGAACCACAAAAATCCATCATTTTACTTGGTGGTTAAGCTCTACAGCTGTGGAGTTGCTGTAGGGGAGGACGTACAGAAAAATAACTTAATACTAGGATGATAAAAAGCACTCACTTTAAATTAAGTATTCGTTTCCCTCTAAATCGAATGTGAGAATTTTTCCTCATTCAGTTTAAGTAGTTACACCAAATAATGGAAGGGACTCCCACTTAAAAAATTGAAAACCCTCCCCACACTCCCATAATCCATTTTTCTCTTAGGATAGCTTGCTTTAATTACTTATGTCAATTGAGTGATATAATTTTTTTTAAGTTAAAGAGAAATATTTAAAAAAAGTTTAATAATCCATATTTGTATCAATGAAATATTCTTCTTACTCCCCACTAAGTGATCACTGATTTATTCCAAACATCTAGGATATATGTTCTATATAAACTATAAAGGACCCATTATGGGGCATATAATGCATTAAAGATGTATGATCATTATGCTTTAATCGGTTTATTCTATTCCACCTCTTAAGAAAAAAAAAAGAACTTAAATCAAAATACTTAATAACATGAAGATACATTTATACAAAACTTTTACCTTAAGGAGACGCAATGGAACCATAGATAGTCAAAAGAAATCTAATAAACACGAAAAAAATTTGATCTATAGATAGCATCACTGTGGTAAAGGTCATAATGCTATAGGAATCATTACTGAAAGTCATAGAGGGAGAAGTCATTAGGTTCTATCTCGGAAAATTGATTTTCAACGAAGTATTTCCAAGGCTTAACTAAGAACCCCACAACTCATTGTATTTAGTTTGGTATTGCTACTGTATATGAGGAGTCATAATGATGTTACGAAGGAGGTCTCGAAGAGTGGAACGATGCAGTATCAGATACGAGATAGATTGTCTAAAAAACAAGGCTTTTTTTGAAATAAGCTCATTTATTTGGGACCCTACAGATCCCCTATATTTTGGAATTACATTTTGTTCATTTTTAAATAGAGAAAGATGAAGAAATATAACTAAAATTGGTCCAATCCATTGAAATCCTATTCTTTAATCCTTTGGATGCTCTTAAGGACTCCAATCTATTAACCCATTGTAAATAAAGAAATAAAGAAAAGAAACCTACACTAAACCCTAACTATAAAGAAAGAAAGAAAAACTTGGTTCTTCTCTTCTGCCTCCTCTCTAATCTCTTCCCCTTTATGTTTTCTTTGATTTTATTTAATGGATATAGCTCTTGGGCATGATTTCCTTATTTTTTCCTTCAAATTTTTTTAAAATGATGGATATTATTGGCATTAGTGATGGTGAAAATTGTCTACAACAATGGTCTTTAAAGACGTCGTTATACTCTAAAATCGAGCTTCAATAGCAATTTATAGTACATTAATGACGTCATTATTCATCTGGTCAAACTATCAGCGATCTCCTATTTTTTCACCTTTTTACTCCAATTTGCTCCATTTTCAATCTATAAGCTCCAACACTATAATAATCTTGAAACTCAATAAAAAGAGCTTATGAACAATAAGAATATATGCTTTTTATGGATAAAATTGATACAAATTATGCTTTAAATCTCACATGATTTACCCATTAACAATATGCCCACACTTGAAAATTTCTTGTCCTTACGAAAATACTTAGATACTCCCTTAGATTAATTTCAAAAGTAGTTGAAAGCTAATTAAGATACTAAAATCCAAATCAATGCAATCAACATAACCAATAACTCATAATTCAGCTCTGATGGATTTTGGAGTAAGCATTAATATAATGCCCTTATATATTTTCAAAAGGTTAGAATTGGAAGAACCCAAACTAACTACAGTCCCATTGTAACTTGTTGATCAATTTGTAACCTATCCAAGATGAATTATCAAGGATGTTCTTGTGAAGGTTGATAAATTGATTTTCCTAGTAGATTTCCTTGTCTTGGATACGAAAAAAGATAGCACAATGTCTATTATCTTAAGATGACCATTTATGGCTACTGCTAAGGCACTAATAAATGTTCATGGAGGAAAGCTCATTCTCTGACTTTAAGATAAAGAGATTGTGTTTAATGTTTTTAGAGAAATGAAGCATCCCTCCACCTTAGATTCACATAACTTCGTTGGATTTAATTCTCTTCACGATGATCAATTAAGGTATCTGTGTTCAGATCCTCTGCAAAAGGCATTGATTCATTCATGTTTTGTAGAAGAAAAGGAAGAGGAAATCAAAGAAGTATTGGAGGAATTAGAAGTGGTAAAGGATACCTTTAATTAGGTTCAATCTAGAAGGTTTGAGCCTTTATAAAAAAACAATTCATTCCTTCTAAGGCCATCAATTGAAGAGCCTCCAACTCTTAAAGTTAAGCCTCTTTCCTTGCATTTGAAGTATGCCTTTTTGTGACCTCCATCACAATTACCAATGATTGTATCATCATTATCTGGCACCTCTTAATTTGTTCCTTATTCAATTTTTCATAAGATTCGAGACGATACTCATCTAATTTATTTAACTGTAACTATCTTTCTTCTCCAACCTTCTTTGAGTCAAAATTTAGAAAATAAATGGCCCAATAGTCATGGTGCTCTAATTTAACTAGTAAATGACAAGCATTACCATACACCAACTTATAATGAGACATTCCAAAGGGCATCTTGTATACAGGTCAATATGCCTATAGATCATAATCCAACTTAAGTGACAAATCCTTTCTTGAAGAGCTAAAGGTCTTTTCCAAAATTCCCTTAATTTCTCGATTAGATATCTCTACTTGGTTGCTAGTTTGAGGATGATAAAGTGTAGCTATCTTATGTGTAACACCATCCTTGGATAAGAGGGACTCAAATTTCTTATTATAAAAGTGTGTTCCCCCATCACTTATAATTTCTCTAGGTGTCCCAAATTGAGAAAAAAATATTGTTCTTAAAAAAATGAACTACACCTTTTGCATCATTCGTTGGAAGAGCAACTGCTTTAACCCATTTACTCGCATAATTAATAGCTACTAAGATGTATTGGTTTTAATATAAAGAAGGTAATGGTCTTATGAAATCAATACCCAAACATAAAAAATTTCACACACCACAAAGTTATTTAGTGGCATCTCATGTCTCCTTGAGACATTTTTGACCCTTTGGAAATTGTGACAAGACTTAACAAAATAAAACGTATCCTTAAATAGTATAGGCCAATAGAAACCACTTTCCCATACTTTGTGTGTAGTTCTAGTTGGGCCAAAGTGTCTTCTAGTCTCTTTTTAATGGTGATGACTGAGAATTGAAGGCACATCTTCAGCAAGAACACGTCTTCGAATTATTCCATTTGAACATATCTTGTAAAGAAAAGGGTCGTACCAATGATATTTCTTAACTTTCGAAAAGAACTTCTTCTTTTATTGGTACCAGAAGTTAAGAGGTATAACTTTACCAGCCAAATAATTCACTATATCCACATACCATGGTAAAGTAAGCATGGTTAGTAAGTGTTTTTCAGGAAGCACCTCATTTATGTCTTGGTTTTCTCCTTTTTCTATTGCAATCTCATCTAAACAAGATAAGTGATCTGTCACAAAATTTTCTTTACCTCTCTTATCTCTGATTTCTATGTCAAACTCCTATAAAAGGAGAACCCATCTAGTCAATAGTAGCTTAGCATCCAGCTTATTTATCAGGTACTTCAATTCAGAATGGTCCGTATATGCTATTACCTTTGACTAAATCAAATAGGACAAAAACTTAGTAATTGCATATACCATAGTTAACATCTCCTTCTCAGTAGTGGTGTAATTCTTTTGATAATCATTTAATATGTGACTTGCATAATAGATTGGATGGAAAATATTTTTCATGCCTTTGGCCAAGTGTTGCACCCACTACAAAATCACTCGCATCACACATCAACTCAAAAGAAAGAGACCAATTAGGTGATACCAAAATAGGTGCATTCATGAGCTTTTCCTTTAAAAGTTGAAAAGAATGCATACACTTCTCATTAAAGTTAAAAATTAAGTCCTTTGTCAAAATTTTAGTAAAGGACTTTGCTATCTTGGAAAAATCCTTTATAAATCACTTATAGAAGCCAACATGTGCAAGAAAACTCTAAATTGCTCGAACTAAATGAGGTGGTGATAGTTAAGCAATTACTTATACTTTAGCTGGATCTACTTCAATGCCCTTATTTGAAATCTTATGACCTAAAACTATGCACTCTTGCACCATGAAATTACATCTTTCCCAAGTCAAAACCAAGTTGGTTTCTTCACATCTCCTTAATACTTTCTCTAGATTCTCCAAATATGCATCGAAGGATGTTCCAAATAAAGAAAAATCATCCATGAACACTTCAAGGCAAGAGTCAATCATATCTGCAAAAATTACTATCATGCAGTGCTAAAAAGTAGCAGGGGCATTACACAAGCCAAAAAGCATTCATTAATATGTAAAAGTGCCATACGAACATGTAAATGTTGTTTTTTCCTGGTCCTTAGGGGCAACAGGAATTTGCAAATATCCACTGCATCCATCTAAGGCACAATGAAAACTATACTAAACTAACCATTCAATGACTTGGTCAATGAAGGGTAAAGGAAAGTGGTCATTTCTTGTGGCATCCTTTAATTTGTGATAATCGATGCGCATACGCCAACCAGTGACTTTCCTTTTAGAAATCAATTCATCTTGCTTATTCTTTATTACTGTAGTTCCTCCTTTCTTTGGTACTACTTCAACTTAACTAACCCATGTCGAGTCAGAAATGGGATAAATAATACTAGCATTAAGGGGCTTGAATACTTCATTTTTATCACTTCCTTCATATTAAGGTTAAGCCTACACTGACGTTGGATTAAAGGTTTAATTCTATCTGCAATGAATATTCGATGCGTATAGATAGGGCTTAATCATTTAATATCTACTAAAGTCCATCTTATAGCATTTTGATGCTCTCTCAAAACTCTCAGCAATCTCTCCTCCATCGTATCTCTTAATCATGATGAAACGAAGTTGGCTATTGAGATGGAGATCGTAAAAAAGCATACTTCAAATTTGAGGGGAGAGGCTTTAATTTTAGAGTTAGTGGTTCTTCAATAGAGGGTTCTGGAAGAGATTGAATTAGTGTATTTAGTTCTCAAACCTTCTAGATTGAATCTAACTCGGTGTCTCCTTTCCCCTTTCTAACTTTTCCACAACTTCTTTTACTTCACTTTCCTTGGCTTCTTCAGAACATGAATGGACTAAGCCTTCTGTAATGCCTCTGAATAAAGATACTCTAATGGATCACTTAGAGTAGCGTGAATATCAATGAAGTTGCATAAATCTAGGGTGGAAAGATGTTTCATTGCTAAAAAAAACATTAAACCCATTGTCTTCATCTTGAAGTCGAAGAATGAGCTTCCCCCAACGCACATCGATCAATGCCCTTATAGTAGCCATGAATGATCTTCCCAAGATAATAGCCATTGTATTGTACTCCTCCATATCCAAAACCAACAAACCAACATGAAAAATGAATTTATCAACTTTTACCAAAACATCCTTAATGATTCCTCTTAGATAGGTAACTGATCTATCGGCCAATTGCAATGAGAGAGTAGTGCGTTTGGGTTCTTCTAATCCTAACTTCTTGAAAATGGATAAGGGTATAAGATTAATACTTATGCCAAGATCCATTAAATCCTTATCAATTTTTATGCTATGAATTGTAATTAGTACTAGGTTCCTTGAGCTTGGGGGGTAACCTCTTCAAAAGGTTAGCAAAACACTCTTCATTAAGGTTCACCATCTTATATTCTTCTAATCTTCTTTTCTTGGACAAGATTTCCTTTAGAAACTTCTCATATGAAGGCATTTGATCAATTGCTTTAGCAAATGGGATATTGATATGAAGCTTCTTAAACATCTCTAAAAATTTTCCAAATTGCTTATCCAGGGGCGTATTCTTCGACCTTTGAGGGTATGGAATCCTAGGCTTGTATGGTTGCATATTCAGATCAACAAACAATCTAGGTGTCTTTTCTGAACTTGTACCCTCATCATACTTTTTCTTGCTTCTTTTCTTCTTTTTAACTCTCTCTCTTCTGTCATGACCTCTTGTGTTCTCTATTTCTTCACTCTCCACCATCACTTACTTACCTTTCTCATATATCTTCTTTCTTTCATTCTCAACCTTTTTTCCACTCCTCAAAGTAATCACCTTGGCATGCTATATCAAATTGGCTTCAGTTATGCTAGGAAGATTATCAGGTAGCCTTTCCTGTAGGAGTTGAGCAATATGTCTAAATTAAGTCTCCAAATTCTTAATTGATACCTCATGATTTTTCATTATGAACTGATTAGATTTAATATACTTTAGAACTATTTCTTTAAAATTAGGTGTTTCTCTTTGAGCTTGGTTGGCTCTAAATCCAGGTGATTAGCTTTAATTTGTTTAGGAAGTTATAGGTAGTTTTGATTATTGCTCCATGAAAAGTTATGATGGTTCCTCCAACTAGGATTATAAATGTTTGAAAAAGGGTTGCCTCTTTACATATTGAAATTTTTAATAAATTGACCGTGTTCTAGTTTTTGAGCAAAAGGACTTCCTTCTTGACACTCTAATGATGCATGGGAGGTACTAACACAACTATCACATTCATCTTTATGAGAACTACTACCAGCTCCATTCATTAGAGTAACCAACTTCTTGTTTAGTACTTCCATCTGAGCTGCAAGAGCTACTGTATCATTAATTGCGTGAATACCATTTGGCTTCCTTATATGGTGCTCAAAATTATATTGAAAACTGTTTGTAGCCATATCTTTGATAAAATTATAGGTTTCAGTCACAGTTTTGCTCATTAGATTGCCTTCTGCTGTAGAATCAATAGTGCTAGGAGTCTAAGGTGTCAATCTAGTGTAAAAGATATCAACTTCTTGCCACATGTTAATTCCATGACTTGGACACTTTTCAAGAATCTATCTAAACCATTCTCATGCCTTGTATAGACTTTCATTTTCATACTGCATGAACGAACTGATCTATCTTCATTTTTGCTATCTTAGTAAGTGGGAAAAATTTAGCAAGGAACAACTTCATTAATTCATCCCATGTAGTAATGGAACCTAATTAAAGCGTTCACAACCAGGCTTTCATATTGTCCCCAACAAACAAAGGGTAAATCCTAAGTCTAATTACATCATCAAAGACCCCATTACTTTTAAAAAAACACAAATATCAAGAAAATTTTGTAAATGTTCATTAGGATCTTCTAAAGCCGATCCTCCAAATTACGAGGACCTAACTATTGAAATGATACTATATGGGATTTTAAACTTATTAGTATTAACCCTGGGCCACAAAATGATAGTCGTAATTCTCCTCTATTCCCTAAAGCTAAGTTCATCACAGTTGGTTCTCTATTTTTTACTTGAGGTCTTACAACTACACGTTCCTCAGGGTCCGTCTCTACAGGTTCTAATTCAGTGTCACTTGATGTTCCTACTTTTGAAGGATCAAACATGGTTGCACGAGCTTCTTTCTTTTTCTTCCTCAACATGCGCTCGAGTTCTAGATCAAAATCTACTAGCTCAAGATTGCGTCATCGAGTATGCATACAAATGTAAATAAAATACTAAATTAAAACAAATTAACAAACAAGATAAATAAAATAAGCAAAAGGGTAATAAAAACACCCCAACTAAACTAAATATCAAATAAATTCAAGAAAATTCAGAAAAATTAGAAAAATAATTATTACAAATCCTAAAGTAATTGACACTAATTTTTCTAATATTAGGGTGGTATCCCTTATAATGGCTTCAAAATTTTTTTGCATGGGTTAGGTGGTTTATAAACTTTTAATGATTTTGAAACAATTTTACTTTGAAAACCAAGGAAATTGAGGCAAGTGGACCTATCGCAAAAGTAATACAGAGGAGTAAATTTAAGACTCTAAATGTTGATCCTATGGGGAAAAGGGCTTAATTACTAAGATAATTAGATTAAAATTATTTATGAAAATCCAAACAATTTGATTAAAATCTTAAAATTGCTAAACTAGTCTAACTTGAATTAAACACTTCTAAAATAATTTTTAATTGCTTTTCAAAATTTCTAAAAATTATCAAATGTGTAAATTAGCTAAGGATTAGGTGATTTAGGATTTAATTAAGCTTTAAACACATTTAATGGCTGGTTAGAGTTCCTTTACAAAATCATAACAAAGCAATGGTTAACACTTTGCTTTTTCTCCATTCAATCATGTTTAAAGTTTTGTTATGCTTTAAATCACATAAACGGGCTTTAATTTCAAAAAGGTGAGTTCTAGAATTTTAATCTCAGATCTCTAACTCTCACAAAAAATATAGTTTTCGTCATGCAATGATGATTTCATGTTGCTTATTGATTTTTCTAACAACCAAAGTAGATTTCTTGAATCCTAGATTGTCTTTCACTCTAATCTTAGGCGTTCATTCCAAAATCAGAACTTTAAGACTATCAATAAATAAAATCATACCTTATTACATGTCTTTAAGATTTCCTAAATCATAAAACACTAATCATTATCAGAAAAATTAATTAACCACACATGATCATCAAAGTATAGAAAACATGCATCTTAAGCCACATACATTGATAGATCTAAAAATATAAGTTGAAATAAGTAGTTTAGATGTTAAAAAATAGTTTTAGAAGTCTCCTGGACAATTATTGAACTCCTCAACATGATCTAGGCATCAACACAGCTTCAAAATTTGTAAAACTAGTACAAAAATCAAATAACATTCAAAGAATATAAGTGTATAAATATGAACTTGATTAATTTGAAAAAAAAGGAAATAAAGTGATAATCTGAGTTAAAAAACACCCATGATGGTTTATAAACTCATATATATGTCTTAGCTTCAATCTCCAATAAATAGCAACTCAAAAACCAATTTAACACTCGAATTACAAGTATTTAAAGCCTAAAATATCTAAGAAAAACCAAGAAAAGCTAAGAAAGAAGGAAGATCTTCTTTCTTTATATTGCAAATATGCTCTTCTATGAATTATTTGCACTTTTTATGTTTAGTATTGTTTTGGTAACTCTAGCACATGTCCACTTCATGTTTCAAGTAAATAAAATTGAGTAGAGACACGTCGCAACCATAAATATGGAAATTCTGTGAAGATATGATTGTTTGTGTTCAATATGGTGGTTTGACTTATGAATACGACGGTGAAAATATAAATAAAATTGTGATGATGAATAAGGGGGTCATGGGATGCAAAGGGTGGTCTTTCTAGACCTCTGTATTGAATTTGGACAGCACCAATTTCGAATCATTTTGATTATTTCTTGATTAATTCTTCAGCAATCATCAATTAAGCTTCATCCTGTAAAGTAAACAATTTTAATCAATAATTAAACATATTGAAATGATTTTTGGGGTAAATTTACATCAATTAACATCCAAAAGTACTATGAATTAATCCCAAAGAAACTAAACTACAAGAAATTGCTAGTTGTGTCTTCGCATCTCAACAAACCCCTAAATCGTCCCGTGTCTCTGAAAAAATCTCCCCAAAATTGGTCTGCTCACGTTAGAATTAGAATGTCCAAAAAGTCACGATATAGACCAGATCATATGTTACCACATACATGGCTTTTAAGCCACTGTCTTTTTCTACTCCTCTTTCACTCCTTTTCTCCTCTTCTACTATTCCACCTATCTTGAATAACAAGAAACAAGTTATCTGAAAAAAATAGCACAATAAGAAAATACTAAAAGATAATAATGATACTAACTAATAAAAAACACATACAAATGAGTTTTAAAACACTAACAATATCTACGAATAAAAGACAAAAACTTAGATAAACCTATATTAAAACATAATTATCATATAACCCCATTCTTAAAGAACTCCTTAATAGTAACAATTACCATAGGCTTCACTAGAAAAACTTATTGTAGTCATCCTAAATTAATCTTTTCATCCCAATTTTCGTCCATGATCAACCTAAAGCTAGTGCACCTATTAACAAGTAATGTAGTAGCTCTAAGCGAGTCCAGAGATCATTTCTTTGATGATCTAACTATAACTCCTAAGTCACTCGACAAGTAATTATTTAGAGAAGCCCAAAGCGATTGAATTAATTAATTAAAACTATTAAAATAGAAAAGAATTGAAAATTGTGATAAACAATACCAATCCCAATATATAGCTTAAAAAATTCAACTATGATTCAGATCATATCGTTTATCCATTGGTCCTATTACGTTATTCTGTCATTTAATGAACCTAGATAATAAGTCACAATCCTTAGCAAAACACTCTTTTGATAACTTTCTAAATCATGAAGCTCCTCCTCATTTCTATTTCCTCCAAGCCTCCTTCTTTATAGTCCCTTCCTCAAGCTAGCTCCTTTCAACTTCTATTTTTTTCCTCTCTATAAACATGTCTCCTTCTCTACTTTTTTTTTTTCTTCTGGTTCACTATTATTTCATTACTTTGATTCTATTTTATTTTCTATTATCCCTAATGGTCCTTCTTTGACTTTGTATAGTTCTATCTTACCTTTTTTTATTAAAGCCTATGCTCCATCCTATTCTTTGCTCTTAGAATTTCCATTGTTCTAGCCTCTTTAGAATTTTCTTCAACTTCGCTCTTCTTTGAACTCTCTTGCCTTTTCTTAGTTACCAGTTTTGGAAACTATTTTTAAACATAGAAAAGACATGCTTTCCCTTTCTTTTCTTCCACATGCTATCTAGATTGGTTGACTTCACACCATTTGCAGACCCCTTTAAAAGTGGAAACTCTCCCTCAAAGGAAGATAGTAGTCTTCCCACCCCTTGAATGGTCCTTTTAGCTCTTAAGCTTTGGAAGTGTCTTAACTAATGCAACTTTTGAGATTGGAACTTCTAACAATTGTTCATACTAAGCACACATCTACTCCTTACCTTACTAAACCCTTTGTGTAACCTCTACTCCATAGGATTCAAGACTTCCACTTTTGTGTAGCTTGAAAAATCAAAACTCAGCCAACTTACAAGTTTGATGAAGGAGATGATTTTGGGTTGATTACTTAGCACCAGTGAAGCCAACTCGAGGAAGTATGTAAAGAAAATCTAGTGAAGGAGTGGTAAAGGGATTAAGGGAGCTGAGGAGACTAAGAAGGATGAGAAAGTTGAAGAGAGTGAAGCATAAGAGTTGTAAAAGAGGATTGTCTTAAGTGATTTGTAGATCTTACCACCAATCTAGTAAGATTTAAGATACTATATCCTCAGATGCTTAAAGGTAAATAATTAGATAAATAATTTGGAAGATTCCTCGAGATTTTTGAGAAATTGCATATTAACATTCCCTTTCTTGAGGATTTATAACTTATGCCTTCTTACGCTAAGTTTTTAAAGAAAATCTTGTCAAACAAGGGAAGTCCTAAAGAATATGAAACTACGAAGTTGAATGAAGAGAGCTCAACTATTTTCTTAAAGAAGTTACCACCTAAGCTTAAGAATCTAGGGAGTTTCACTATATTCCTTACACTATTGGTGACATACATATATGTAGAGCATTAATGGATTTGTTTGTGCGTAATAATTTAATGCATGTTTCTATTTTCAAGAAGCTATGATTAATAGAGGCCAAACCAACCATAGTTTCACTTTAATTAAAGATCAATCTATTATATATCCAAGGGGAATCATAGAGGATGTGCTCTTCAAAGTGGACAAGTTCATCTTTTTGGTCAACATAGAGGAGGATCATCAAATCTTCATTATCCTTAGGAAATTGTTTATGGATTCAATAAGGACTGTCACTAATGTGCAGCATGGAAAGATCATCTTAAGGCTTTAAGATGAGAAGAAATTTTTTGATGTCTTCGAAGCCATAAAGCATCCATCTACTCCTGATTCTTATAATTTCATTGAGATATAATCTCATGATATAAGTCTTTCTTCTTATGTTTTTACAGGATTATTGTAGGAGGAAGTATAATGCATGCTTGAAGAATTAGGTAATGAGTTTCAACATGAGTTAGGAGATTGTGGACCTAGTGTCTAACAAGTATAGTAGAAAAAATGCAGGGCTTATGAACCACTCTATTGACTAGCTAAGCCACTACTTAAGCCTTTAATTGAAGAACCTCCATCTCTTAAACTTAAAACCCCTCGCTTAGCCATTTAAAGTACACATTTTTACAACTACTAAGCACTCACTAGTTACAATTTCTTCTTATTTGACAGATGTCATAGAGGAAAGGCTTCTATGGGTTCTTTGAGACCACAAGTAAGTCATTAGGTGGATGATCATGGACATAAAAATAATTATAACATCCTTCTACATGGAAAATATATTCATAAAGGATGGTAGGATGACATTGATAAGCCCCTAAGATAACTTAATGCACATCTAAAGGATGTGGTTAAGGATGAGGTAGTGAAGCTTCTGGATGAATGTAATATCTAACCCATATCTAATTCTAGTTGGGTGAGTCCTATCTAAGTGGTCCCTAACAATAGAGGAACCACTATTATGCAAAATCAAAAAAATGAATTGATAGCCACGAGAAAAGTTGTAAGGTGGAGGATATGCATTGATTATAGGAAATCAAATTATGCACTCATAAAGATCACTTTCCTTTGGCTTTTATTAATTTTTGAAACAAGGTGGTTCTAATCATGTGTTTTGATGATGACAAAACATTATTCCTACTAATTTTTGAGTTTTTGAAATGTTTATAAGATAGGTAAATGCTTAAAGTGTAAAAGCATATTTTTGGAGCTAAGGTTGATGTGTAAAGTGCAAGAGCATATACGTGGAACTACGGTAGAAGAGCTCAAGCATTAGATGATCAAGAGCTTAGATATCAAGGAACAAATGATAAAGACAAATTGATGATCGAGCTTGAAGATCAAGAGAAGCATTGAAGAATTTGAATGAAGATCAAAGATAAAGTAATTTAGAAAGAGTTTAGGAAAAGGGCTTAAAGTGTAAGTGTCTTAAACTTGATCTTAATCAATGCTTGAAGAGGGCTCTCACATTTGCATGATCATTTTCATATAGGCATATAGGAGTTAAATTGTGGCTAGGGATTAACTTGATTTGATTATTGCCTTGGAATATTAGGAATTAAATTAGGTGAACAGAGGCTAAATGTGTTATGCAACATAAATTGTTTTAATGTGTTTGTTATGTTTAAGTTGATTGAATTGTTCCTTGAGATTGTTTATGTATGTTTAAATTTGTTTGAGCATCTTTATGGAATGAATTTCAATTTATCAATGATTAAAGAATTGATTAAAAAGATTTTAAAGTTGGTTAAAATGAAAAGTTTTCATAATCAAGGAAATTTTTATGTTTTGAATCAATTGAAATGTTTTGATGATTCAATCTGCCTTAAATTATACCTTAAAACTTGTTTAAAGTCTTGTTTAAAGTTAGAAATTTGTTTGGCAAGTTTCAAAGTTGGTTTGGAGTATTTTTCATGTTTTTCTGAACATAAAATGACAAGCTGCTCCTCCTTAAATGATGGGCTCCAAGGGTGCCATTTTACTCTTTGTTTCCAGCATTATCAACGTGGGGATGTTCTATGAACAACGACACCATGGATTAGCCTAGAACGCACCGTTTTACTTACAAACTCAAATGACTAGTTTTGGGGTTTTAGTCTAAACGACTTTTTAACCTCCCAAATGGCTAGTTTTTGTTACTAACAACTACAAACCTATCACAACTCTATATATATGATTCCTAAACACTTTTAACAAGTTTATAACCTCTGTAAAAAAATTGCAGGATCAAATCTCTCAGATATTCAAAGATCTATTTATTTTCTTGGCAGCTTTTATTAAATTTGTATTTTTGTGTTTTAAATTAGTTTCTTGTGCTGTAAATTTTATATTTCTAGTTTTTTTAGGTATAGAAGAAACTCAAAAAGCTTTCAATTGATTTTTTTATTCATTAAATCATTTGTTTTGAAGTTTTCAAAGACAGAGATACCAAAACTGTCTCTGTTTTTGGTTAAACGTTTCTAAACTTCTGTGTTCTTCAATTTTGAGCTCGCAAAACCATTTTTATTGATTCAAAATTATCAAACACATTTTTCTTAAGGTCTCAAGAGTTCATAGGATCTTTTACTTCAAATTTTAAGCACTCAAATCGTGTGTTCTAGCTCAAAGAACACATATTACTTAAAACTATCCAAACTAATGTGTTTTCTCTACAGCTTCTTTATTAGCTTCAATTTTGAGTTTTAATCAAATTTTGGAAGTACAAATTTGATGTTTTAAGTTCTCTTAAGGTCTTAGGAGATTGTCAATATTTTTGTTTCTATTTGTAAGTGATTATATTGTTTGTTTCAGCTTGTGCAGGTTTCTGAAAACTGTCTAGGTTTAAGCGTTCTAGCTTTGTACTTGATTTTAATCATGCAATTGATGTGCTAAAATTGCATTTGCTGCTGGGACATATAGAATGATGTTGCAAAAGGTTTATTGAATTTAATTGGCATCATTTGTGTGACTAAATTCATGTGTTTATAGGTTGCATATTTTGG
>JAOXYD010209950.1:0-20456 GCA_028565735.1 Pinacopodium congolense
CTTGAAACAACATTACTGATGGCTAGGAATGAAGCGTGATGTAGTGGATTATGTGTCCAAGTGCTTGACTTGTCAACAAGTGAAAGCTGAACATCAACTCCCATCTGACCTATTGAATCCCATTCCAATTCCACAGTGGAAATGGGATAATATCATAACAGACTTTGTTATAGGCTTGCCCTTTACACAAAGAAAACATAATGTCGTATGGGTCATAGTAGATAGGCTCACCAAATTAGCTCATTTTATACCGATTCACTCTGATTATTCTATGGATCAATTATCTGGGTTGTATGTGAATGAGATTATTCGACTACATGGAGTTCTATTATCAATTATTTCTGACCGAGACCCACAGTTTACTTTAAGGTTTTGGAAAAGTTTACAATTAGCTTTGGGCACTCAATTGAGCTTTAACACAGCCTTTCACCCACAAACAGATGGGCAATCTGAGAGAGTTATACAGGTGTTAGAAGATATGCTTAGGGCATGCGTTATGGATTTTTTGGGCAGCTGGGATAAATATATACCTTTGATGGAATTTGCCTATAATAATAGTTATCAATCCAGTATAGGCATGGCACCATATGAAGCATTATATGGCAGAAAATGTAGAACCTCAGTTTGCTAGACAAAATTAACTGAGAATAAGATGATTGGGTCTGACATAATCAAAGAAATAGAAGAGAAAGTGAGGATTATTCAGTAAAGATTGAAGGTTGTAAGTGATAGACAAAAATAATATGATGATTTGAAAAGGAAGGATATTGAATATGCGATAGGTGACAAAGTTTTTTTAAAAGTTTCACCATGGAGAAAGGTGCTAAGATTCAGGAAAAAGGGAAAACTTAGTCCTAGATTTATTAGTCCATATGAAATCCTTGAAATGATTGGACCAATGGCATATAGGTTGGCTCTTCCTGTGGAACTATCCAAGATGCAGGATGTATTACATGTTTTAATGTTACAGAGGTATCGATCGGATGATTCACATGTGTTACCCTTATAAGAAATAAAGATCCAAGCAGACTTTTCATATGATGAAGAGTCAAAGAAAATCCTAGTTAGAGAAGTTAGACAGTTAAGGAATAAGAAAATTCCTCTTGTAAAGGTGCTCTGGCAACATCATGACACTAAAGATGCAACTTGGGAACCCGAAGCAATGATGAAAATTCAACACCCGCAACTATTCAATACGAGTATGAATTTCAAGGATGAACTTCTTTTTAAGGGGGTGAGAAATGTAAAACCCTAAAAATATACCTTAGAAGTATGATAGCATGTCTAAGGTGCATCAGGAAATGAACGTAACAAATAAATTAACATAAAGGTATCTAATGTAAAAGATTGGGGTAAATGGGTAATCTTTTTGTTTTGGCATGAACATACCTCGATAAGTTGGCCATATCTTAGCATGTATAGCTCCAATTTAAATAATTCCAATTGGACTTTAGTCTAGAGACAGAGCTAAAACTTTCATGAAGGAACTAAAATTTTATTGTGCCTCTAAGGTCTTTAAATATGATCAACCTAGTTGGGTTACTTTTTTATGGCATAAAAGATTAGGTGCACTATGTTTACTTCTTATAATATGATCAACATGGTACAGGGATTCAGCAAAATCAAAATCAAGATTGAAACGATATAAACAATCAATTAAAGTACCAGAACCATAATAGTACTTATGTTTATACAATGAAAAATATCGTTTCCAATCTGAAATTGAAATCTTATATCATCTAACTTTGCAATAGAAACTAAATTCCTATCACAGTCAGCAACATAAAGACACTTTTCTAGATTCAGATAACACCCAGTATCCAAGATCAATCTGTACGTCCCAAAGTCCTCTATATGTGTCTTCATTTTTTTCCCATATATAAGAAATTTTCAGTTCCGTTTATGGTTTTGATTGAAATGAATCCATGTAAAATATGTGACAAGTAAGTAGTTGTACTAGAATCCAACCACCAGGTATTATTAGGCACTTTAATAAAGTTTAATTCAAAACATACTGAAACATAGTATGCATCTTTCATTTCAGACCAAACCTTTCTTTTAGGACAATCCCTTTTGAAATGACCATGTTTCTTGGATAAACGGCACCCCTTGTATTTATGGATTCAGCCGTCATTAACATTATTGGGGGCCTTGTCCTTATCTTTACCTTTCTTTCTCGGTTTGTTCTTACTGCTACTAGCTCCTTAATCAAATGTGAGATGAATAGAGTGTTCCTTCATTTTCTTCAATCTCCCTTACTCCTGAACTAACATGGTCTTAATTTCTTGAAGGTTCCATTTTTCCTTAATGGCATTATAATTCACCTGGAAATGACCAAACTCAAGAGGAAGTGAGTTAAAAATTAACTGTACAAGAAAGGACTCACTCACATCCATACATATCACTTTCAATTTAGCTGCTAAATTTGACATATGTGTTACATGACTATGAATGGGCTGAGACTAATAAAATTTCTTGGTAGTCAACTCACTCATTAAAGTCCTTACTATGGGCTTGTCAATTATATCAGATTTGGAGTATTCTTTAAGGCTCAACATGAACTCCTTTGCATCGTCGTCTTAGGCATTGACGGCTTAATGTTTTCTACAATCCTCATTCATATCAAGTTCAAACCCAACCTATTAGACTGTTTTCAAGCCTCATAATAAGACTTGTTAGCTTCAAAAATTGTCTCGGTTATGGGTGTGGTCCTTTCGTCTGAAAGTATAGCCAAATCTAAATCCATTATGCCCAGTTGGAACTAGATTTATTCAGACCATTCAACATAGTTCAAACCATTGAACTTGGTAAGCTCATTTCCTAAAGTGAACAAATTTGTGGATACTATAAACATAACATATAGCTCACGTATTAATACTTTGAGTAAACTTAAATGGATTTAAATTAATTAATAACTTTGATTATGTATTTAAATTCTCCTTTGGATGATATTTAAATACATAATCATAACCCATAATAATGCCTATAAAATTCACTATAATGGACAATAAATCATAACCTATTTAACATGTATGTTAGTCTCGTTTAAAAAAGCCATGGAATATAACAATTATGAAAAATGGTTCAATGCTATGAAAGAAGAGTTGAAATCAATGGATGACAACAAAGTTTGAGAATTAGTTATACTACTAGAAGGTGCAAAGCAAGTGAGTTGTAAATGGGTCTTAAAGACCAAACTTGACTCACAAGACAACATTGAAAGATATAAAGCCAAACTTATTGACAAAGATTACACTCAAAAGGATAGCATTGACTATAAAGAGACCTTCTCTCCATTTTTAAAAGAATGACTCTCTAAGGATTATTATAGCTATAATGGCTCATTATAATTTATAGTTTCACTAAATGAACATAAAGACCGTCTTTCTAAATGATGATTTGGAAGAAAAAGTGTATATGCATCAACTAGAAGGTTTCTTAACCACAAGAAAAGAAAAGTTAGCGTATAGATTAAAAATTTTAATATATGAATTGAAACAAGCTTCCTGACAGTAGTATCTCAAGTTTAATGATATCATTACGTCTTATGATTTTGTAGAGAACACCGTTGATCGGCATATCTATATGAAGGTCAGTGGGAGCATGTTCATTATATTAGTCCTATATGTTGACGATATCCTTCTTTTTGCTAATAATATGACTTTGTTACATGATATAAAGAATTTTCTCTCCAAAAATTTTGAAATAAAAGATATGAGTGAGACATCCTATGTGATAGAAATAAAAATATTCTGTAATAGATCACAAAGATTATTAAAATTATCTCAAAAAGATTATATCGAGAAAATATTATAGAGATTTAAAATGGAAAAGTACTATGCAGAGATAGTTCTAATTCAGAAAGGAAACAAGTTTAGTCAAATGCAATGGCCAAAGAACGATTTGGAACGTAAGGAAATGGAGTCTATTCCTTATGCATTAGTAGTTAGGAATTTAATATATACTCAAATATGCACTTGGTCGGATATTAATTTTTCTATTAGAATATTGGGTCGATATCAAAGTAAACCTAGCATGGACCACTAGAAAGCTTCAAAGAAAGTCCTTAGATATTTACAAAGCACCAAGGATTATATGCTCATGTATAGAAAGTCAACCATCTTTAAGTATTAGGTTACTTAAATTTAGATTATATCGATTGTGTAGACTCAAGAAAATCTACATTTGGTTATATGTTCTTATTAACTAGAGAAGTAGTTTCATGGAAATGTGGAAAGTAGTTCATCATTGCTACTTCCACTATGAAGGCTGAATTTATAGCATGCTTTAAGGCCACAGTTCATGGATTGTGGTTGTAGAACTTTATCTTAGGTCTTAGCATTATCCACAATATAGCTGAACTGTTAAGAATTTATTATGACAACTCCGCAGTCGTTTTCTTCTCTAAGAATGACAAGCATTCGAAGGACGCAAAACATATGGATTTATAGTACTTGTCTGCCAAAGAAGAAGTGCAAAAACGTAAAGTATCATTTAAGCATATTGGCACTGATCTGATGATAGTGGATACATTAACTCAAGGATTACTGCCCAAAACATTTATTGACCATGTTGAAAGGATGGGCATTATAGATAAATCTTTGATAGCATAGTGCTCTAATATGTCTATATACATATGATTGTCTTACTCGAATTGTTATGACACTTATGAATTTAATTACAATCATGTTTTTTCACATTTCCTTGTTATCCACATTATGATGTATATAAGTATTGTTTCTATGTGATAACAATTACAATATTACCCATTTAAAGTTTTATAAGTTAAGTTGATTTGTGATACATGGAAGGAATCATATTATTAAATAACTTGTAACTGCAATCATCCGGTCATCTTCATTCAATCAAGGCTGGCTTGATAGATTCAAGTAAAGTTTTATTGTTGAATCACCAAGTTGTAACATGAGTCAAGTGGGAGATTATTGCATTATTTACTAATCAAATAGCCCATGTGACTTATGAGACTTGTTTCTAAGTCAAAGAGCCTAAGATGATAGTCATTGGGTTTTAAGGAAATTAGAAATAAATAGATTTATAAAACCCTTTCCTCTCCCTTTTGAAAATATATGGTTATTACAAACTATTACAAAATCGTTTTCTTAACTATCAAAGAAACACAAAAAAGGAAGAAGGCAAAGAGGGAAGAAGTTTATTGCAAATTCAAGCTATGGATTTAGGTTTGATTTATAGTGCTATTAATCAATCCTGATAATTGTTTTCATAAAGAGCAAGTTAACATTGAAAAGATCTTGTAAACGCTTACACCTGGAAGAAGTTCATGACATATAAAAGATAACAATTGATAAATTATTAGATACATTCCAAGTTCATGAACAACTTATGAATGAGAAGTTAATTGAGAATTTGATTAAGGAAGCTTCTTAAAGTCAACTCTCTATAAAAGGCAACACAAGGTGATGAAAAAGGCCACAATTATAGTAACTTTAAAGGATGAGGACATAGTGATCATCATAATAATAATTGAGGTCGTGGTAATCAATACACTAAATATGATGGAAGCAACCAAAACAATGATAAGAAGTGCTCGTATTCTGTCTACAAAAAAAATCATAAAGGTTCCTTAAACCAGCCAAACTACCACACATGGTTTGTTACACTGATTATATTAATCGCATGTAAAGGGGGAAAAAGAGCTCTTTCTTAATTTGGATGAGTCAGTTTGCTCCAAATTTAAATTTGATAATGATATCACTATATCTATTATGAGAAAAAGGGCAAGTTCTTATGAAATTGAAGAATGGAGATCATAAGTAAATCTTCAACATATTCTATTTACCAAGCATGAAAAGTAATATGCTTAACTTACGCTAATTTCATAGCGAATAAGCGAAAATAATTTAAGAGAAAAACTACGTGTCTTTCGAATCTACGGCCGTCCATGGCCATCGATGTCACGATCATGACATTGTAAATTAAAAATGAGTCACGATTGTGACTCTAAAAGTCATGCTCATAAGTCATAACTCTCAAAGCAAAAAAAAAAAAAGTTACGATCGTGACTTATGTACTCGAAAGTCAGTGAAGGTCAAAAATCGATGCCTATATCGTCGATCCATAATTTAAAGCATGAAGTGATGACATGTGACAAACTAATTATTTGATCAAGACGGCTGCTTTGTTATGACAAGCTTAATTGACGAGAAAACAATCCATCCTTTTTGTCATCGTACATAATTTATGAAGCTATTTTGCCTATTAGAGATTCTGTATAAAATGTCATTTTGAATTTCTACAAACTCATTTGTTTGTTTCTCTCGCATTTTATAATAATATTTGTTAAAATATAAAAAAATGATAACTAAAAACCAAATTTGTCTCACAACTAAACATAATTGTATTCAAATGTCATGTATTATACACATTTTTTAGTTAAATAAAACATAATTGTGTTCATATGCAAGTGATACAAAACTTTAAAAATTAAACTACAAATTAAGGGTTTGTCCTATTCAGTTTTTGGTTTTTGTTTTTTTAAATATAAAAATAAAAAACAGTACAAAAATTAATAAAAATAATATATTAATACAGAAAAATCGAAAAAAATAACATATAAACTAAAAAAAATACACAAAAATTAATATAAAAATATAAAAATTAAAAATTAAAATTAAAATTAAAAGTTGAATCAAACGACTTCTAAAAATAGAATACAAATACTTTTGTTTTTTCTAATCCTTTTTTTTTTAACTTTAGAATTGCAGATGTAAGGAACCTCCTTGTTGATCATTTTTATTTTTCAATTTAGGATAACCTTACTTAGTTTTTACCGGTCCTATATCATTATCAAACGTCTAGTTTTGTGCTTGCTCGAACCGGAGTCTTACGGTGAAAAGGGTTGATGACGGTAACTTTTTGGTAAAAAAATTAAATTAATTAATTAATCAAAAAAAGGAAAACATACGAGAGAAGCTCTTCTAAAGCTTAACACAAGTCAGTCATATCTACCAACCACGTATCTATCAAAAAAAAGCAAATTTTGCTCAACCTAAATCTTTGCTAAAAAAACATGGCTATTTGAAGAAAAGAGCTTACCTTTCCTAATACAGCTCCAGATCAACGCTCCATTGAGGCAAATATCAGCACACTCCATCTCCTGTTTTACGCATTAACCCGATCCCTAGGTAATGGTCCTAATTTTGTTCCACACTTCCTTAAGAGATTGCTACGTCAGAAAATTTGGATATAAACGACTCTGGTGTTACGTTTAACATGGAAAGAAGAATACAACACTTGAGTCAATTTGGGAAAGAAAGCAATTCGTGGCACAAACAAGTAATACACACACACTTCTAATAAACAACAGATCATGTATACAAGGCAGTCATTTATTTATTCCACATACTCGTTACATATGGCCATTGCCAAGTTATCCACACACATATCTATTTGTAGATATATATTATTTATTGAACGGTTTATCATATTAAAACTACAGAGGAACAGGATGAACTAGCATGGCAGACAAGGTCTCTTTTAGCGTAGTCTTGGAGTTTGTGTAACTATCTTCATCCTTATACACAACATCTATCACTCGCGCCAAGTTGAGGATAAATTCAAGGATAGGCATGAACGGTGAATCACCATCCTAAAGCAATCTTACACTACACATAACATAAAATTGGATCATACATACGTACATACATTTAGGCACTATAATACCTCCTAAATTAACATATCTAAATCTGGAACTCTTCTAGAACAAATCACTATCCTTAAAATCACTCCAAACTCTAGTTGCTTCTTATGTTGATTTAAATTTGGATACCATTTAGTTAAAGAAGATCTCTCTTATTCGTCATAGTATGTTTTGGATAAATAATTTAGTATCTATGATTTATTTTATGAACTTCCTATTATTTCCCTCATTTAATAATAAGTATACATAACAGTTGAAACCAAGTTTGAAGGCCATGAAATCATACTTGGATAGAAGGAGTGGCCAACAAACCTAAGTGACTAAGGATTGTCAATCCAAAAAGGAATATTATTGCCAATCTAAAAAGGAATATTATCTGGTCTCAAGTTGTGCAAACTCCTTAAAAGTTTTGAGGCATCATTGCACTAGAAAAATAAATGATCTCTAGATTCCACTTCAACTTAACAAAGCTTATAGGTAATATGCATACCATTAAGACATCTATATCTATCCATTTTATAGAGCCTATTTAATATAACTAGCTAAAGAATTATGGAAACCTTAGGTTGATTTGAACTAAACTAAAAAAGTATATGTCATGGCACCTTGACAATAAGAGAATGAAACAAGAGTTTGTAACATTTAATATTGAGGGAATCTGAAAGAAATTTCATAATTTGGAAATATGTCTATTCATTATTCAGGTCTCCTTCTATTACAATTCTAGCTATTATTATCTATAATTTCCTCTAATTTGGTTCCAAGTGGAAATATATGTTTGAGGATGAATAAATACGAGATAAAGTGAAAAGGCCCCTCTTTAAACAAGTGATCATACCATAGAAAAGTGTGTTCACTTTATGGCAAATAATGTGTTTACTTTATCTCTCATTTTATCAATTACTGTAGAAACTAAAAGGGATCTAGAACATTTTAAAATTCCTACACACTCCTTCCTCTAAAAAAATAAGAAAACTTTTTAACCATAAATTATTCCTTATCTAAAAAATTTTCAATAATCTAGGCTTTCTTTATCCAAAACAAATTCCATAATCTAGGCTGAATTTGCAGCCAATACCAATAGATTGAATGCCTAAACCCCATTCATTGTTTAGTTTAAAAACAACACTCACTTAACTTTAGTTTTGGTAAGATTAGTGGCATCTCCATTCCAAAAAAAATTCCTCATGATTTGCTCAATATATTTTATGAAATTCTTTTAAAAAATGCAATGAGTAAACCAAAAGATATGAAAGCTTATTAAAGTGGAATTAATAAGCCAAGTTCCACTAACATAAGATAGGATTTTGCTACACCAATCACTAATTCTAGTCTAAACCTTCTTTAATATTGGTAAGAGGTCTATATAAGTCAATTAGCAATCCCAAGTATTTAATCGAAAGTGAAGTGATGTTCATACTAAAAATTAAAAAAAAATCATCTAAAGAGGTAGATAAAAAGTTGATATAATGATTGTACTCTTCTCTAAGTTAACTCTCAATCTAGATAATCCTTAGAAAATATGGAGAGCATCTATCAGCATCTTAACAGATTATTTCTTAGCTACACATGGCAACATCGCATCATTAGTAAAAGCTAAGTTTTTTATGTCTAGTTTCCTGAACTTTATTACAACAATAAAAAAATTATTATCCCTTATTTTCTACTTAATTATAAAAGAAATAATCTTAATGCATAATATAAATACGTCCCTTACCTTTACCCTTTCTTCTCACGAAACACAGGGCTAGGTTACTATTCACCAAATGTTAAATAATGCAATTGAAATATATTATATAACCTATCTAGTGAATAAGGCAAGAAATCCCATCCTGGTTAGAGTATCGTTTATAAATTTCAATCTTATTAAGTCACAAGCTATGCAGAGATCTATCTTTAATGCATAAGTCCTACTAGCTCTCGTATTGTTATAGTCTTTGAAGAGCTTTTGAGCCAATAAAATTTTATCCCTAATTTTTCTTCCCTTAAAAGATATTTGAGTACGATTCAATCAAGAACTTGTTACCTACTCCATTACAGTGGCTAAAATATTATAGATAATCTTTTATATTGTGATGCAATAAGAGATTAATATAAAATCTTTGCAGTTAGTAGCATTAGGGATTAAAGGAACTAAACAAAAATGAGTCTTGCTAATCTCATTTAGCAATTTAGATGAGTTAAAAAAATTTACACTACTCGAATCTCATGTTACTTTAAATTTAAATGTGAAATTTAAGGAAAACTTACATTTAGGCTATCAAACCTCACGGCTTTGTTTGGTTTTAGATGTTTAAGAGAAAGCTCAATATCTTTAGCCTCAATAGGTTTAATCAATAAGGCTATTCGGTCTTCATTAATCCTATTATAAGAGGCATTATAAGAATTACCAATTATATTAACCTCTTGGTGGTTTAAGAGGATTAGATAGGATTAAAAGACTTCTACTCTCAGATCCTATGGTTCATTAGTTAGAGATCCATCCTTTTCTAGGTTGAGTAATCTTATTTGAGTTTATTTCACATGCAATTGATCTATAAAAGAAAACTATATTCCTGCCATCATCCTTTAATCACATAACTCTTGATTTTTGTCTTAAAATATAATTTTATCTTTGCAATTCACTAGTTTAGTTTTTTAAAGCTTGAAACTCCTACTCTTGCTTATGCTCATTTAAAATATATGGATAAATTTCATTTTAACAATGTTCTAAATTGAATTGTCTTTCTCCAAATCTAAACTCTCTAGTTTTTACTTCTCTTCACTTAAAGTTCTTTTTTGTATTCTAAAATCTCTTAATGAATTTTTATTACTCATAGCCTTGAGTTACGAGTTTCAATCCTTAAATTATAGTTTCACTAAAACCTTAAAAACTAGTCATATAATTGAGTAGTTTGTACGGAGATCATATGGACCTTCTATAGGAGAGATTATGTATTTTAATAACGTAAAGATAGAAAATTAAAAGATTATTGAAAAATTATTTACTCCACTGAAATTGAGATAACCATATATCATTTATCATAGTCCTGTCTGGTTTCCTCCTCATGAAGCTATTTCCTTATTTGTTTGACCATGTGAATAGATTTCCTTCCTACCTTAAATTTTGTCATACGAAGCTTATAGACAAAATAATGGAATTGTTTGTAATGACCTATGTCATCATTGATAAGATTAGTTTCATTAGGAAGTAATATGCAATTAGAGTCTCCTAAAAGTAGGCAGGGGGATTGAACACTATACTTAATCTCCAGTAACTTTTTCTAATGTTCAATCCTTTGAATAGCATAGTTAGTAGCTTAAATCATGGAAAATATACCTTAATATTAATAGGTTTTATGAGCATTTCTGGGTGTATAACTTGATTAGAAGAGCTCCACTGACTAATTGATGTGATATCAAGATAAAGAGTAACCATTATCCCCTCCCCCCCAATTATAATGGTTTTGAAGGATAGCGATTTGTTTCCAATATCTAGGTAAAAAAATAGGGACTATTGTAGGAATCCATCTTTAATTTAATCTTTAACTAAGCCTTTATTTGTTTGATATAATAAAAAATAACCTACTATTTAATAAGACTATTAAAGTCCCTTACATTCTAGAAAATAACTTACATGAAGACGGTGATGAGGCACCAATTAAGTAGTATTTGAGCTTCCTAGTAGACCTCCTTATAACAAGTTTGAACTCTTCTTCTTTTTTTACAAAATGAATCTAAGGTATACTAACATATTACTCCAAGCCATCTATCTACTCTATAGTAATACCAGGATTTGAAACATAAGTCTCTTGAATCAAGAGTGTATTAGAGTTATCTTTTTAATACTTTTATTATCCACTACAAATTTTAGACTTTACTCATTTTTGGGTGCAACATCCTTAGTAAAGGTTGGCACTTCAAATGGAACTTCCCCCATAGAAATTGGTTCTTCTATTACTTGCAGTTTCACCTACTTAATACATACCTGCTCTTGGTTTGATGTTCCTCCCTCTAATTAATGATGCTTATTATTACTCAAATTATCCTGCTCTATATTCTTACTTTTTGCACATTTAATTCTACATCAAGCTCTAACTGATTACCAAGATCTAATCACAATAACTATTTATATTCACTAATAGTAAACCTCCTTCCAATAGGGCACCACCTCTTTTGTTGATTAGGTAATGAAATTTCCTATAAAAAAGCCACTCTCAACTCATCTTATATTAGCTCCTTATTCTCATTAAGCTTTTAAATTGGAATGGAATCAAGTGTGGAATATTCATAACTAGTTTCAACCTATATCTTTACATAGCTCAGTCTTTTTATTGAGGTAATAACCTCATCCCTGAAATTTTGGTCTTTCTATGAAGCTTTTTAGGTTGCTAAGCCCTACAATTGAACAGTATTATAATGGGACATCATGAATAAAGATCCACAGAGGTATATGTTTCTATTTCATCTTTTTAATTCATGGTTTCCATTGAAGGTTATATATTAATCTGTTATAATCATCCATGGACCTACTTCAATTATCCTTTATAGTTAAGTCTTTGAGTTAAACCTAGAAGGGAAGAGGTTCTCACCATTAATAAGGACTTCTACCAATCCACTCTTACCCCACTACTCTATTGCACATTATAGGTTAAAACTAGGCATTTCCTGTCAAAGTAGCTAATTATTGTGGCACTCTAATAGGTTGCTCCTTAGTTAAGTATATATATTGGCAATGCAACAATTATTAGGCCCCTTCCATTGTCAAGAGAGATGTAAGTAAAAGAGCCCTAGTAAGCAATCATATCACTAGCAACCTGCTCCTAATTTCTTTTAAGTGGAGCATTAATAGATTGTTAAGGGTCAAATTGATAGTGTTTTAGGAAGTTATTCGATTTACATTTACCTATATTTTAGTGCCTAAATATCCAATTTATATTTGATAATGTTTAATTTGTAGGTTGATGTGCAAAATGAAAGAATTGTATAAAAGGGTGAAAAAATGTGGCATTTATAGTACATCAATGGTGGTCTAGAGGAATTACTATTGATCCCCAAGCAACCACCATTTATTGACGACACTTTAGACATAATTGTGGGATATCAACAATGTTGCTGATACCTGTCATTGAATGAGGTAATCATTTACTAATAGCTTCTTCCTCCTATGTGCAACAACTTCTCCCTTAATATAGAGGCACCTGCAAACATCCAGACTAATCATATTTAGGCAATTAAAAACTTTCTTTTCTTATAATTTCAAGATCTCTTAGTTTTAGGTAGGATTTAGTCAGTTTTTCATTTCAATATTTGTAATTGGAGTTTCCAAGCTTGTTTATGGATTTTATCAATTCATACATGTGATTTAGAGATAGATCACCATCTAGGGATGTGATTTCATGGAATTTAAACTTTTAATTTCATGCTATGTTGTTACTATTTTGAATTAGTCAAAGTGTTGTGTGTTTTATGCTATATCAAGTGTTCTTGACTTAATTTCATGTTCTAATTTGAGTTTAGTTAAGGCCAAGATATTAATTACGTTAATTGATGTCATTACATGATTTATGAGCTAATATTTATTTGCTTAAGTGCTTAATGCTTTGTCTTAAACTAATAACTTAAGATAAAGTCATTAGAAAGCCTTGGATCTAAAAAATTTACCTGGGCTATTGGACAAATCAATAAACAATGTAGTTTAAATTAGTGAATGATCAAACTTTAATTAATCATGATAGTGCTAATTCTAAAATAAGAAATTTTAGGACTAGGATTCTTGAACTTTAACCCTATTACCTAAGTCTGTAGGTGGACCAAACCATAAGATAGGACTAGTAAAGATAAGGTATTAACTTAACCATAGCTATGTGATTTCATGAAAATACCCTAGATTAGACGTCACAAACTTGAGAAGAATCAGTTAAAACATTGATAACCTAAACCTTGGCTAAATAATTTAAATTAGTAAAAGAATTCTTGAATTTATTTATATTTATTGAAGTTTCAAATATAGTTTTGTAATATTCAATTTCATAAATCGCAAATCTAATTTCTTTAGATAATTGTAATTCTAGTAACTTAATACTTACGGTACTTCCCTATGGGATCTACATCTGGACTCTTTTAGTCCACTATATTACCTATTGTGACAGGTGCACTTTCCTATAATTTGGTTTTGAATCAAATTTCAAAATTGTACTAAAAGATTAAAGTAAATAAAACCAACAACAAGTTTTGGCATCGTTACCAGAGAAATATATATGATACTAAGAATATCAATGTCAATTACTCTAGAGTTTCTTTTGTTGCTTGTGTTATTTTTCTTTGTTATTCCTTTTTTCTTTGATGTTTAGATTAAAATTTCTATCTTTATTTATTTTATTTTATTTTTATGGTGAGAGATATTTTGGTGACCACTTTTAATCATTAATAAGAGGTAGAGGCAATAAAAGCATTGGCAAGATCATTAATGGTATGAACTTGAAGTTAAAGAGTTTATATAAGGTGATAACTGGAAGAACCATTTAGACCTATGTGATACTACGTATACCCCTAATACCATAGATTTCCCTGATTACTTTTGGGTTAATCAATCTTATTTTAAATAGCTTTTACCTTTTTTTGATCAAACAACATTATGAGAACTTAGATGATGAGTACACCTATAATTGGATGGACCAACCTGATTACACTTGGCTTATTAAGGCTACATTTAAACAATATTTTTTGTTTCCCAGTGAGCCTTAACCTAAACATGATCAGAGAATAATGGAGCAAATTCTTGAATCAGTTGGAGGGAGTGATTATGGAGCTACTAAATTAGAGCCAAGTGAGATAGAAAACCTTGATTAAATAGTGGCAAGCCTACATTTTCTTTAGATGAAATTAATTTAGAAGTAGTTAAATGTAAGCAGGTTGTTTAAAGTAATGTTATTAAAGAGTCTAAGGTAGCATTTGAGAGTATAGATTTTATAGGCATTTCAACTTTTGATCTTAGGCCAATATTTGTTTGCCTATAATTCTTATCATAATGCTTTATTAAGTTTAGGACTTATGAATTCAACACTTCACTACATGGTAAACGAACCCATCCAAAGATGGTTCATCAATATACAAAGGATGAAGATGAGAAGCTGGGTGACAGACCTAGGATGTGATTGAAAATTACACAACCCTAAGGTCCAGTTAAAAGATCTTAAAGAATTGCTTATTGTCAAATAACCCAAATGTAGAACTAGGATAGTGTGCAATTAATAAAGAAGGTATGCTTCAAAAAAATTGGTGTGATTTTTTATATGTTTTATTTTGGTGTGTTTTGCTTAAAATTTATGCTCTTGTATATATTTTGATCTTGTTTATTGTAGATGAGCATGGTGTTTTTATTGTCTATTTCTTCTTTTTATTTTCCACAATTATAAACATAATTCACATTAATGGAGCGCTATCACTATCATAATTTATATGGGTGTATTTGATAGGGGTTCAATCCATATTGATTTTCATGATGTTTCAATGTTAATTCACACCTATTTTGATGTTTAATTGTTTCATTTATGTTTTGAATTATTGAATTTGCACATTACACCCTAATTGAAGTGAAAATCAATCAAAATATGAAGATTGAAAAAAAAACATGACTAAAATGTTAGGTATAAGTAGGCCATTGTTTAACTCATCAAGACTTACATTTAATTTAGTTATAAGACTTACACACAAATGATAAAATGGTGATGTTTAGGTCATTTTTAAACATTGTCTAGGTACCTGTCACAATATTTCTAGCTATATCTCTTCCCTTTCTTGGATGCAACTTGTAAAGCTTGCTTCCAACTTGCTCCAGACATATTTATTAAGGTTCAGAAGTTAAAAACAAAGGGAGAATTTCAAATCCTTTGTAGTTTATGGGTTTATTCCCTATATTCTTAATCTTTTTTATCTTTTCTTATAGATTTAAGCTTGTATTTGATGATTATAATAGATTAGACACATGATTCAGATCTATAAATGTGTTTGTAAGAATTTATGGGGTATTTTAAACATGATTTTGTTAAAAAATTAATGTCTTATTCTTTTGTTCAAGAATATGATAAGTATCCCTTGTTTCTTTATTTAAAAGCATGATATAGTCAATTAGGGAATGACTATTAAATGATATAAATATGTTCTAAACATGATTCCATTCATGGTTCAAGGCTATATTTTGTTTAAATGAGGAACTTAATGCTTATTCTAACTTTATCACTTAGAATAAAGTTAAGAAAAAAACCTAGGATTTGAGAAAAGTACCTAATTTATTGAAAAATTCATTAAAAAAGTTGAATTAAATCATTATATGACCAATCCTTGATTTATCTTAAGGGTTATAATCTGAATGGTGGAATTGTTAGGATAATTTTCTTAACTTAATACGTAAGATCAATGAATGACCAAACTTCAACATTGTTATCTAAAGAAAAAGAATTGACCATAGCATTTCTTTGATTTAGTGAAGTAACCCTACTACAATCCTTTCAATCCTTAATTAATCCATTTAGATCGTCAAAAACTAATTCCTTAACCAATTAATCCATTAGGAAATACTTAAACCCAAACTTAGTCATCTTTGCATTACTTGACATTTTAAAGTTAACTTGGACATCTTAATTACTAATTTTATTTGATTTTGCTTCTCTAAATAATTGCGACTTGATTTTCTTAGTACCGTCAATTTGGAATCCTTGTGAGAATGATATTTCATATCTTAAATATTTTATTATGTTACTTATGATTAGTATACTTGCTAAAGAGTTAGTTCGAAATTTTTAAAAGAGAAATGTGCTTGAATTACTTAATTTGGTAATTTATTTAGTTAGATTGGCCTTAATAGACAACCAATTACAAGTTTTTGGTGTTGTTGCTGTAGAACACAAATATAATTGGAATACTAAAGGCAAATTCGAGAAGATTAGTCTAAAGCTTTTTTATATTGTTTATATTTGTTAAACTCACTTTAACTATTTTTTTTGTTTTGCATCTTGTTTATTTATCATTTTTCCTTATTTAGTAGTTTACTTTAAATTTCTTGCTTGTCACAACTTCTATGTATACTTGGGGATAAAAACTTGAGAAACTTGAGTTTGATCCAGAGCTTGAGCGAACACTCCATAGGCAAAAGAAAGAAACTTGAACAAGCACTTTTAAAACTATAGGGGTTGAAGCTTTTAGTGAACAATCCTTTGACTTGTACATAGATCCACTAGAACAATTAGTTGAGAGACCTCAAGAGGTGGCTAGAAAACCAATTATGATGGGTTTAACTTTAGGCAATATAGGATAACCTATGACTAGCATTGTCTAGCATAGGTTCATTGCAAATAATTTTGAAATCCATCATAACATCATTTCTATTTTTAGAGGTTTCCAAATTTGTGCTACATCCTTAGAAGATCTTAATTAGCATTGACAAAATTATCTTGAAATTTGTTATCATTTTAGGAGAAATTGAGTCTCTAGCGACATTGTCAAGCTTGTATTAATCCCATTTTCCCTAAGAGGCAAGGCTAAAGCATGGCTTAATACCGTTGCACCTAGTTCCATTATAACATGTGATGATTTAATGAAGCTATTTCTTGCTAAAAATTTCCCTCATACTAAAATTACTAAGATGAAAACTGAGATCGTTTCCTTTATTTAGTATGAAAATGAGAACTTATATGAGGCAAGGGAAAGATATAGGGAAATGTTCGCCAAGTTTCCTAGCCATGGCTTTAATATGTGGTAACAAGTAGATGTCTTTTATACTAGCCCTATGCCTTTTACTCGAGGCATTATAGATGTTGTAGCTGGAGGTAGTTTTAGGGCAAAGACTCCAGAAGATGGAAACTAACGGTTTTTAATATAACCCTAAATTCCATCCTAGAAAACCATATAGGTTGCATGTTATTGATGAAACAGTTGTTTTAGTGACCTAAATGGATGTCTTAAATAAGAAATTGGACAGTTTGGTTAGTGTAGCTGGTAGTAGCACATTTTAGAGCCAAGTTAGTGTGAACATTATGATAACTCCTCCTATACATCTTTATATTGTCAAATAGGTAGCCTTTTCCTTAGAGAACTTGAATAAACCCAATATTTCAACTACAAAAGGTAAAGGAATTACCCATACTATAATACCTACAACCTTAGATTGAGAAACAACCCAAACTTTTCATGGCGTGATAATCAAAATGCCTACCATTCCTTAGCCAACCCTCAAAGAGCCCTACGAACTATCTTTAGAACCAACCACCTCTACCTGAGAAATAAAGTTTGGAAGAAATTATGTTAAGGTTTATTTAGGGTAATGAATCTCAATTACAAAACCATGAAATGTTAATTAAGAAATTGAAGACTTAAGTTGGCCAAATTACTCAATTTTTATAAGGGAGGCTTTTATAGTAAGTTACTTAGCACAATTGAAGCCAATCCTAGAGAACATCTTAATTCTGCCACTCTAAGAAGTCGATAGTAGGGAAGCAGAAAAGAAGAAAAAGGAAGAATCATAAAAAAATAAAAATAAAATAGTGGTGGATGTAGTAAAAGGAAAGGAGAAAGGAAAGGAACTTTAGAGTGAGAGTTAAGAGCAATCTCATAGGCTTGTCGCTAACCCAAATGTTCAATTATATAAGCCTTGAATTCCTTACCCTCAAAGACTTAAGAATGTCAATTTGGATAAGAAATTTTAGAAATTTATGGAAATCTTCAAGAAATTTCATATTAATATCCCATTTACAAAAGCCACAGCACAAATTCAAAGTTATGCATATTTTTTAAAGGACAATATGTCAAAGAAAAGGAAATTGGAAAATTATGAAACTATAAAGCTAAATGAAGAGTGTTTTATAATCTTTCTGAAGAAGTTACCTCATAAGCTCAAGGACCCTTGTAGCTTTTCCATTCCATAAACAAGAGGTAACATGCAAATAGATAGGGCAATAATGGACCTAGCAGTAAGTATAAATTTGATGTCCTTATTTATTTTTAATAAGTTGGAAATGGAAGAAATAAATTTCCTAATAGTTTCATTGCATTTAGTATATAGATTTGTTACATATCCACAAGGAATTTTTTAGGATGTATTGGATAAGGTTGGGAAGTTCATTTCCCTATGGGTGTCTTAGTGCTTAATATTGAGGAAGAGAGCAAGATGATTATTATTCTTAGATGACCTTTTATGGCTACGATTAGGGAATTGATTGATGTGTATTACGGGAAAGTAATTTTTAAATTCCAAGATAAAGATATAGAGGTTTTTTTAAGGCAATGCAGCATCTTATAGATTATAATTGTTGCGACTTCATTAGACTTCAACATTTTGTGAGTGACCCTTTTGTTGTGCTATGTTTTGATCCTTTACATAAGACATTAACTCATTGACAATCTATAAATATAAATGAAGAGGAAATAAATGAAGTTTCAGGGGCTTTGGAAGCAAAATGGTAGCCTCTAGTTAGTTTCCACCTAAGAAGTTTAAACTTCTAGATAGTCTAATCAAGCCTTTACCTAAGCCATCCATTGACGACCCACGAGAATTAGAATTCAAACCTCTTCTATCACACCTTAAGTATGCATTTATGGGTCCTGCATCGTATTTATCTATCATTATCTCATCTTCTTTGATTAATAATATGGAAGATAGTTTATTGTGAGTTTTGCAAGTTCATTTAGAAGCCATTAGTTAGACCATAGTGGACATTAAGGGATTAAGTCCTTCAATTTACACGTATAAGATTTTTATAAAAGAAGTAAGCAAGCTAATAATCTAATTGCAACCAAGATTGAACCCAAACATTAAAGAAGTAGTGGTCAAGCTTCTAGATGTTGGAGTAATTTTTCTTATCTCTAATTCAGCTTGGGTTAGCCTAGTTTAGGTTGGCCTAGTTCAAGTAGTACCTAAGAAAGGTGACACTACAGTAGTTCAGAATGAGAAAGAGGAGCTAATTGCCACTAGAAATTTGATTGGTTTATGTATGTGTATAGATTATAAAAAATTGAATGACCTCACTAGAAAGGATCACTTCTCATCACATTTCATTGATTAAGTTATAGAAAGGTTGGCTGGGCACAGTTTTAATTTTTCATTATTCATGAGAAGGATACAATGTCTTTTTGTAAATTTTAGTAGACCTTAAGGAAGAAAAAAAACTACCTTTACTTGTCCTTGTAGAATATTGGCTTACAGTCTCATGCCTTTTAGCTTAGGTAATGCCCCTATCACGTTTCAACACTACATGATGGCAATGTTTTTTTATATGGTTGAATCTTGCATCAAAGTGTTTATAGCTGATGTTTTAGTATTTGACACATCTTTGCACTTATGTTTAGAAAATTTGGATAAAGTGTTCAAGAGATCCGAGGAGAAAATTTAGGTAGTAAATTATGAAAAGTTCCATTTTATGGTGAAAGAATTCATTTCTCTTGGCCACAAAATTCGTTGTATTTTTTATTTTATTTTTTCTTTGGTGCTCTCTTTAAACATTGAGGACAATGTGTTCCTCAAGTGTGGGAAGGTATTCATTGCACTAGTGTTTGCGTTTTGCATATCATATAGGATGCATGTTTGATTATGAGTATTATGTATGTCAGTTTCTTTGCACTTGAGTCATTACCATGAATCCTTATCATAGTAGTTGGAACGAGATTAAGTGTATGCTTGAAGTTGAATTAGGTGGCTTGAGTGGAAGGTTAACCATACTGATTGATTAAAGTAGTTGGTTGCATAAACTTGGTCAGAAATTGATATTGGAGTGATTAGGGAATGTGTGAAATTATCATGGATTTT
>JAOXYD010209968.1:0-20450 GCA_028565735.1 Pinacopodium congolense
ATAAATGTTTCCTTCTCTTTTTCCTAAGAAAACAATACTATCTTCATCTAGTTTAGAGACAATACATTTATCTCCTATAAAGTAAACTTTATAACTTTTATCACATAATTTTTTTACATTTAATAGATTATAGTTTAAACATTGAATAATCAATGCATTATTGATTAAAAGACAGTTATCTTAACCTAATTTTATAATGCCAATTACCTTAACATTAGCATTATCACTAAAAGTAACGAATCCTCCATCTTTTCTTTTAAAAGTAATTAACTATAAGGGATCACCAGTCATGTTTCGCAAGCATTTGCTTTCCACATACCATTTATTTCTTCTTTGATGTCCTATAAAACAAAGAACTAGATTTAGGTACCTATCTTAGGTCTTTAAGTGTTAATAGTATACCTAACTCACCCTTTTAGTATTAATAACCTTTAATCTATACATTTGAGATAGAATAACACTATGCATAAAAGGTTGAGAATAAAGTTTCATAAGGTTTTTATGTTGTGGCTACAAAGGTTAAAACATATGTTAAGTCATTTTACGGTTTATGAAAAGACGAGATAAAAGCCTATCAGTCTACTGAACTAGTCCTATCAGTCGACCGATATATGATAGGTCGACCGATGTCACATGGTCAGTCAACTGAACACATGCCAGCAAACTTATTCATATTTAGAAATAACCATTGTAAACACACAATAAAACTAGTGTACATCTAAAATATTTATCTAACATTTGGAATCCAAATTGTTTTGGTTCATTAAGTATTATACCTCTTGTATTCATTAGACAAGATATTGAAATGATCATAAAAAAAAAAGTGAGACGTGTCCATGGCATTTACAATATAAGCAAAATAAAGGAGTATAAATTCTATAGGAATTTCAAGGTCTAAAAACAATGTGAGCTCTTTAAAAAAAATTTCTAGGATGAACAAACATTTTTCTATCATTTACTTGTCTTTCGAAAAATTTCTTAGTCCTTAGAGTATATATAAAAGCATAATGTCTAGATTGGGGTCTATTAGATGCATTATGAACAATTTTAGGTGAGCATTCATCTTCTAGGTTCTATCCCTTAATCAAAATAGTGTTTCATTGTTATATCCTAGCCCATGTTTATCATTTTTTAATTTTTGAACACTTAACAATGTTTCTAGTTTTTCCTTTCCCTCGTTAAATTTTTTAAGTGATTCCTTAAGGGATTCAATTTTTTTTTTTAGGGTCCTTTTTTCATTAACTAGCTTATCATTGTCTTTTTTAATCACATCATGTCTTTCCTAAGATTTTCATTTTCCAATTTGCATGCATCTAACTCTTCTAAGGTTTTCTTGTGTTTATCATGTAATTCTTTATTTTCTTGGTTAATTCTTCAATATGTTCTAATACTTCATCATAACAATAATCACCTTCATATTCATTTTCACTAAGAGAGGGACATACTTCGATGTGTGGCATAAAGCACATGTTGGTTATTTGCTCTCCTTCGGAATCGCTTGATTCGAACCAAGTAGCTTTTAGTGCTTTCTTTTTCTTATAGTCCTTTTTTTCCTTCTTCCATGCCTTCTTTTTCTTCTTTTTCTTCTTTTTCCTCTTATTTTTTTAGATGTGGGCATTGCAATTCTCAAGTGGCTTTTTTCACCACATTCAAAGTATGTTATGTTAGATAATTTATTTTTAGAGAAAGACATACCTTTTCGTGCATTGATGCATTTCTCATGAATTTCTTCAATCTTCTTGTGATAACAACGAGTTCCTCATTTTTTCTTCCAAGAAGCGATTCTTCATTTTTGTTTTCTTTCCTTTTTGACACTTTGAATAAAAAATTCTTCTTGTTTCCCATGTCTTATTCTTCTTGAATATTCTTCATCCTCATCTGATATGTCAGTAATGAACCAATAAGTTCGCCAGTGAGTGTATTGAGATCTTTAGCTTCTTAAATTGTTGTTACCTTTGCTTCCCATGACTTTGGTAGAGACATAAGGATTTTCTTAGTAAGCTTAACACTAGAATAGGTCTTACCTAGACCTTTTAGAGCACTTATGATATTACTAAAATGAGCATACATAGTGGAAATGTTCTCATCATGCAACATTCAGAAAATTTCATAATCATGAGTAAGCATGCTTATTTTAGTTTCTTTCATTTGGTTTATGCCTTCATGAGTGATTTCTAAAGTATGCCAAATATTATATGTAGTTTCACACATAAAAATCCTATTTTATTCTTCCATACTCAAATGTATAGTATAAAATATGCATGGCCATACAATTTAAAGATATCAATTTATTTTCTTTAATATTCCATTCATTTTCCTTTTTAACACTAGTTCATTACCAACTAGTTTAGTAGGCAAGAAAAAATGTTGTGATACCATCATCCATAATTTGGAATTTTCTCTCATTAAATATCATCTCATTCAGTTCTTCCAATACAAATAATTACTTCCATCAAAAAAATGAGTTTTCTGGGGGTTATGACCTTCTAGGCTAGATGAAGGAACTATGGAATTCATCAAGTATACCATAGATCTTTTCTCACTAATTTATTATAATTAAGACTCTATATGAGACCTACACTCTAATATCATTTATTAGTCCTATATGGTACATTAGAGGGGGATGGTGACAAAAAGTTAATACTAATCACAAAAATATTTTAACTAAATTGCAGAAGCTGGATAAAAAAATTTGAAATGCAAAAGTAAGATGAAGTAAGTTTGTAATATTGAATCAAAGTGAGAATGGAATACAAATGAAAATTTCATCGTTTACAACTTACAAACTTCTTTTAAGGCTTAAGGATACTTCTCTTGTTCTTTTTCTAAGGCTAAAAAATAACCTCTTCACCTTCCTTTTTAAAGGCTCAAGAATAACCTCACGAGTATAAGACTTTAATAAACAAAAATATTCAATGCTCAAAGGTATCATAATGACAAGCCTCGCAAGACTTTACTTTAAATAAAAACAATAATAGGTTCAAAAACATTTCTCAATACACAAGATAACTTAGATTTTCTCAATGTAGCTCGTCGTACATTTTTGTCCTGCTAGTCCACCAATTTATAGTGCTAATTGGGATCAATTAGCTATTGTATGATATCTCAACGTTCATTTTCTTCATTAACTCTTATTACCGTTGCAAAATATGACTGTTCTTGATCTTTCGCTGTGTAATCTTCACATTCGATCAACATACATGGATGTGGTCGACCAATATCCATTCTTACTTCATTCAGTCGACTGATCTTCAGTCTCTCTTCATTCGATTAATCGATTTTATTTAAACTTTAGCAGCAATTAAAATCTTTGCTTCTTTATGTAGCCTTTTGAAGCTCTTTTATCTATTACACTTCATCTTCATTTCAAAATACATATACTTACAATACACTTAAACAAAAACAGTAGTAATAGAAGTGTTTTGTTATCACCAAAATAAGGTGGAATCTCCTTTGGTTCAATAAAAATCATGGTACCTATATAAGCTAAGGTTTTTATTTAGGTTGTAAACTCAATGGTAAAGTACCCGGATTTCAAGTGTGACTAACATCGTTTACGCATTTGTATGAAGAAAGGGATTTGTCCATACCATGATTAAGTCCCTATCAAATTTCTTCCAGACATAACCAATGGGGCCTTGTTTATTGGTCCAAGTATAAAAATATCCTTTAAATTTCAGGTCGGCCATACCTAAGACCTACACGTACTCCTTAAGGTCAGTACATAAGAATTTGTTTATCACATTATTGTCAACTTCATAATGTTATGAAACACAGTTAAAGTGACCCCAATAATAGCCAAGGTTCCTGTATCAAATTACTGATGCGTTACAGTTGAAGCTAAAGTCATGATCTCAAAAAGACCAAGTTTGAAGTATAAATATAAGTGATTGCCAAACCCTAATTGTTTTTACATCAACAGGATAACTAAATGTATAATTTGGTCACTATCTTATTTAACTATGGCCTCTGCCATTTTTTAGTTTTAAGTAATAATTATTTTTCCATAATGATGATGATGTCGATGATTAATAAGAAACTTCCAATGGGCATTTAGTGCCTTCAACTCATCACAATTTTCCTTGGATAATTATTAGGGACCAATTTGATTGCATTTTGATTGATTAATTGATAGATTATGCCCCTAATTATGTGTTTAATTAGTTAATTTATGTGTTGATTTGTTTAATTTGTAGGATGTTGATCAAAAATGGAGAAATTGTGCAAAAGGTTCAAATTTTGACTCAGTTATCAACTATTAATATGGGTTTGCAACCCCAAGGTTAAGGATGAGCATGGTTGAAGGATTATCAGACTCAAGGTAATGAAGTCAAAATTTTATCATCAATGGTGGTCTACAGCCTGCCGTTATGCGTCGGCTAGCTTGCCATTGATGAAGCAATCAATAATATCCACTCTAAATCTCCACTTTTGCGGCAGTTGCGTGTATACAATTAATGTTGCTGCCTTTTAGCACAGGTGGGAGTCAAGAAAACCTTAAAAAAAACAAGAGTCAAATTAGAGAGGGAGATTTAAATCTAAAGTTTTGAGAGGGAAGCTCCTCCTTCTGTCTTCCTTATTTCATAGGCTTCAAACACTTTCTTTTCGTATTCAATGTTTTTTTTTTCTGAGTTTTTGATTATTCAAGATTGTTGTTAAGATATATTTATGAGTTTATGAATCATATTCACGGTTTCTAACTCAAAATACTTATGTATTTGCTTACATTTTTAGATTAATCAAAGTTGTGCTGTTATGCTTCTATCTTTGAATATTCCTTGATTTTTCTTCAAGATCTTGATGGATTGGAGCTCTATTGGAGTCCATAATCAAGTTGGGAGCTCAAAAAAATGTCTAGGAGACTTCCTTGGATATTTTTGTAACCTCTAAATTTTATTTTATAGCTCATATTTTCGGATCTATCAAGGCATATTGCTTAAAGTGTATATCTTGTATGTTTTGATCAAAATGTGTGGCTAAATCATTTTTATTGCTACCTATTGGTGTTTTTATGATTTAAGAGAGCTTAAAAACATGTTATAGGGTCTAATTTTTGTTTATTGAAAGTTTAAAAGATCTGATTTTGGGCTAGCTACTTAGGATTAGAATTTAAGACAAGTTAAGCATGAGAAATCATCTTAATTTGTTATAAAAATCAATAAGCAACACATATTAATTAATGAATGACCAAACCTTGATTTTTATCAGATTTAGAGTTCTGAATTTTAAGATCCAAAAGTCACCTTCTTGAATTTAAAGTCCATTGACTAGATTTAAAGCAGAACCAAACTTTAAACTAAGTTTAATATAGATAAAGCAAAGTCTTAACCGTAGCTTTATTTTGATTTTATGAAGGAACTCTAATAAGCCTTTAAATTTGTTTAAAGCTCAATTAAATCATCAATCACCTGATCCTTAGCTAATTTATACATTTGGTAATTTTTAAAAAGTTTTGAAAGTAATAAAAAATTAATTTTGAAGTGTTTAAGCTAAGTTAGACTAGTTTAGTAATTATAAGGATTTAATCAATTTGTTTAGATTTTCCTGGATAATTATAAACTAATTAACCTAGTAATTAAGTGTATTTCTTCATGGGATTGACATTCAGAGTCCTAATTTTATTCCACTTTATTACTTTTATGATAGGTGCACTTGCCTAAATCTCATTGGTTTTCAAAGTGAAAATGTTTCAAAATTGGTAAAAATTTTCTAACTCACTTAACTAACGCAAGAAGAATTTAGTTTCTAAAATGCCTATAATCATAGGCTTATTATCCCTAATGAAATTGGTTAAGGCATATATCTTTTTTAGGCAATTAATGCCCCTAACATTCCAAGCTATGATTGACATAAGGAGCTTTAGCGCCCTTAACTTTTCTTTTTCTCCCTACATTCTTTCCCTTGATTAATTTAAACTCAACTTCTCGAGTACTATCGGTTTGGTGAGAAGCTATGGTAAGACTATTATCAGACATTAGGTCCTTTGCAGGACCTTCCTTGCCTACTTACCACTTATAGAATATTTGTTGATCGATTGATAGAGGTTAAGGTTGCAATGTCTTCTTTAGTAGTTGCTATATCATTATCAACATTGTTTGGATGAACAACTTTGTCAGTTCACGCTATTACTTGATCATCACAATCGCACCCTTAGTTAGATGTTAAGGTCAATCTTTGCTAGGATTCATTTATAGCAGTTTCTAGAATAACTGAGGCTGACAAACAATTATCAATGAATCCATTGATAATTACATTTGTTGCCCTGGATGATACCTCCTTCTGGACTAGCATGGTTGGGTAATTAGGATAAGCTTCCTTATCAATAGTTCATGACTCATTCTTTCCTAGCAATTTAACATAATCCCATCTTTTAAACAATCACCCTGTAGATCTCCATGACTTCCCTTGCTACTTTAAGGTGAGCTGCCATTGATAGGAAACTCGAATAGAATACCCATTTAAGTTATTATTTCCCCACAACCATACCAATCATATGGAATCGGGGAGGTCTTTCATTAATTCCACACTAACATAGATTCAAGCATATCCTACCTTTCTTCTATATGTAGTGTTGTCATCCATACACAATAACTAGCTGGAATAACTAAAAAATAAGCTAAGGCTTTTAGTGGATTAATGTTCTAAAGGGATGTTATATAATTGAATTTATAAAGGGACATTGTCATGCGTAATCTTTTCCAGAGATATATCTAGACACCATATTTGAAGAAAAATAGGAATGCTACCAATGTACCTTCATTCAAGGATACCTCTCGTAACAGACTTTGAGATAAATTTCAATAGCACTAAGTTTTCCTCATAGAGAAGAATCTCTAGTAGCCCTTTTCCTTTCCAATTGCTTAAAACTAGGAAAGGAATTTGTTTGCCTAGAAAGAAACCAACAAGAGTTCTTTGCCAAGATAAGGCCCCTTCATACAGAACCTTAATCAAAGGTGAAACATGAGACAGGCCTTTAGTGAAGGAATGAAGGCAATAGAATAGAGAGGAGTGATAGTTGTGCTTTAGGATATGCTTTCCTAGTTATTTTGTGGTTTTGCATGTTTATTATATCAATGATATGTTTAGGACTGAGTGATGATATTAGGCATGATTTGAACCTTAATTGTGTGGCTTCTTAGTATGTTTGCATATGGAATTAAACTAGGAATCAAGAGAGGAGAAGAAGCATGTAAAATGAAAAATAAATTTCCACAATCGTGGGAATAGTGGATAGGAGCCACCTTGGATAAGTGATTTTTGGATTGCTTTAAGTGTCTTGACATATGTAAGGGTTTAAAACACTAGGAGCCATCATTCCAGCAATTGGGAACTTCGCCTAAGAGGCTAAAATTAGGTTGAAAGGCTTTCCAAAAAGAGGAAATTAAGATCAACATCTACTTTCTTTAAGAACATCTTAACCTGCAAAAATTCCAGCTTTAAGGAGTAAAGAGAAGAGTGACACTTTCAACTAGTTTTATTTCTTCTTCTCTTTTACTATCTTTTTATATGTATATTATGCTAATTGAGGGATTGATTGACATCATGAGTGTTTGGATTATTTTTTAGGAATTGCTTTTTGAAATATTTTGTTGAACTTTTTTGTTGATTTAATGGATGGATGCTTGTGATATTTGGTGTGTATAAACCTTGCAATAGATCGGAAAATTAAGCTAAGTTGTGATAGGTTGTGACGTGAGAGTTGACACTTAGTAGACTTGCAAATATCAGGTTGATTAATGGATTAGAGAGAGATCTTAATTAATTAATTAATTTCCTATATGATTACTTTACAACTAATTAGATATTTAGGACATGTTTTGTAGATCGAGAGATTGTATGGCCAGTCCTATTTTATTTAACTAGTAAAACTTAGTTATACCTTGAGAGAGGGTGACTAAAACATTGAGATATCTTAGGTCAAAAATAATTAAATTAATAAGATATGAGGGAAATAAAATAAGGATAAAAGTGATTCCTAATCCTTGAACATTGCTCATTGTTAGTTTGTTCCATTATAGTTTATTTTTTAGTCATTTTTGTTTGAAATTGTGCCTTGAATAAAATAAAACTCATATTGTTAGGTGACTAAACCTAATCATTGTAGGACGATATCTGTTATACTACAAATTTATGACCTATTCACTAACGATATTAATTTAAAATAAGTTAGCAATCAATAAGTTTTTGGCGTCGTTGCTAGAGATTAGGTATTTTAAAATCTTATTTAGTTTGGGTAATTTTGATTTAAAGAATTTGATAATTTTTCCTTGTGTATTTACAGGTGCATGAATACAAGGACTACAAAAAGGTCCAACAAGCTAATCCACAAAGAGGTTCTAGAAATTACTAACTAAGAAAGAGAGTTATGAAGAACAAAGCCCCAATAGAACATTCACATAACTATAGTAAAAGACGGTGAGTAATAAGGAGACCAAAGAAAACTTATAGACTTCATGAGGCTAGGTTTTAATGCAAACCAGCAAGGCATCACAAGGCCTCTACTGTAAGTAAATAAATTTGAAATTATGCTAGCTTTACTCAACATACTTCAATCAAGTGTTCAATTCTATGGGTTAGTAAATGAAGACACCAACACCTATCTTTAAAATTTCTTAAAGATTTGTGATACCTTTTGATATAATGGATTGTAAAAAGATGTGGCTAAGATGCAGTTGTTCTATTTCACCTTGAAAGATAAAGCCAAGGTGTGGTTAAACTCTCTCAACTCGGAAAACATAACTACATTGGAGCAGCTTGTATAAGCATTCCTATCTAAGTACTTCTTATTGAAAAAGATCACAAGGATCATCAAGGAAATCTCTAACTTCCACCAAGGTTATGCGAAGTTATTTTATAAGGCATTTGAGAGGTTTAAGGAGCTATAAAGGAGTTATCCACATCACAAGCTATCAATAGAGTTCATTTTGAAAACATTCCACAATGGGGGTAAACCAACGTATAAGAAAAACAATTGATGCAATGGTTGGAGGTTCGTTAATAAGGAAAACAAAAAATGTAGCCCATGATGTTTTGGAGGAAATGCAATCAATAGTTTCCTATGGTTGAATGAGAGGAGTAAGCAAGGATTCAAGGAGTAAAAGGATGTGATCTCTATTGATTTAATGATAACCCTTTAGGCATAAATTTCAACCCTAATCAAGCAACTGAGTAACTTACAAAGTATATATTCTTCTGCGATTAAAGTTATAAAACTTATATGTGAGTTATGTGCGTAAGATAGCTATGGCACAGCTGACTGCTTCATGATGGATACTAGTGGAGTGGAACAAGTCAACTACATGAGGTAACAATAAAGAAGTAATAATCCAGGGTGGTAAAACCACTCAAATTTCTCTTCAAATAACAATGCAGGCAACAATGTGAGAGCATCAGGCCTACCTAAGTTCCAACAAGATAGACTTGGGTTCTTGGAGAATAATATGGACAAGTTGATGGATGTCTTGGGTTCCAAGTTTTCAATTCAAGAGGAAAGCCAAAAGAGGTTGTTCACAAGTGAAGAGGAAAGTTAAAAGAGTATGGTGGCAAATGTCAACCAAATAATGAAGAATTATGCATCTTCCATCAACAACTTGAAAATTCAAGTGGGGCAACTTGCCAATGCCTTATTTTTAAGAAGTGTCGAGTGCCTTACAATCACCATAAAGGTTGATTCAAGGGAATAATTAAAGGCTATCACAATTAGGAGTGGCAAGCAACTTGAGGACCTAATGGAGAAGGCTGGAAGCTAAAAGGAGGAGCGACAAGAGAAAGAAGAAGAGAAATAGGAGGAGAAGCCTTATATGCCACTACCACCGTATAAACTAAAGATTCCTTACCCATAAAGAGTCAAGTAAAATTCTTGGAAAAGTTGAAGAAGCTATAAATTAATTTGTCATTTATGGAAGTGTTAGAGAATATGTCTAAGTATACCAAGTTTTTAAAGGATATCTTACTCAACAAGCACTCTTGGAAGGACAACTAAACAGTGGCCTTAATGGAAAGTTGCAACTTAATCATTACTAGCCACATGCCATCCCAGTTACAAGACCCAAGGAGTTTCACCATATCTTGCGTTGTTAGTAACTTGAAATTTTCTGAATGTTTGTGTGATTTAAGAGAAAGTATTAACTTGATGCCATTATATATTAGTTTGATGTAAGTAATAAGTCACTCATATTATAATTATCTAGATAAGCTTAAGATTGGTAAATTAAAAGGGTTAGTGGTAACTCATTGCAAACTACCAAATAATAAATTCCTAACTAGAACTTACTATGTAGTATGACAAGCTAGGGTCGAACCACAAGAAGCTAGAGTATTATTACTATTTCAAATGTTATATATGAAAAAAAAAAAACCCTGAAGCAAAGAAAGTGAAATAAACTAAATTGCGACTAACACAACTAAAGAGATAAACATAACACAAAATATGAAAAACTAATAACAATATTAAAGAAATGGGAAGAATGTATCATCAGGATTATGAGATAATCATTGATCCTTGAATATAAATAAATGGTGCTTTAACTAAAGTGTTAGCTTATGGATCTGAACAAACTCTTAAATCATCAGTTCCTTTAAAGTAGGTAAATCTAACAAGCTCTAGAAATACCCTTAACTTTGTTATAACCTCGAATAAGTTCTTTAAGTTTAATAGTGAAGAAGCATTAGGTGATAAGGAATGACTAACTTAGGTCACTAACTCGCAAGCTCAGAAAGTGTAACCTAAAGGATTGGAACCTTAAACTAATGGTTAAGTTTAAGAGTTTGTTAGAATCCATACCTAAAGGATTGGAACCTTAGACTATTTAGTTAAATTTGCCTACAAATTTAACTAATCTATTGCTATTTTCGAATTGTAAATGATTATTATGTATCACACGCTCAAACCTAGCATTTGGATTAGGAATTATAAAAGGAGTGATAAAACTTGTAAATAATATCTAATTCTTGATGTTAAACATAAGTTCCAATCTAACCTAAACTTTAACTACCAATTTCAATAAAAATCAATCACATTCTCACAAATAATTGCCCATTATCCCTTTTATACCTACTAACTCCTAAACACCTAGCCATACGTGCTCAAACTAATCAAAACATAAATTAAATAAGAATAACTCATAATTAATCAAACAAAACCAAGGTTGGAAAATTAAAGATAAGTATGGAAAATTGTAATTCAACACTTAGTCTAATGAAAATCCAAGCTTTTTATCATAACAATTAACTAAATGCAACCCAAATCACAAAATCAAAACTAGTTGCATTAAAATAAAAATTCCAACAATCCCAAACTGAATAAAACTGAAATTAAATGATTAAAAACCTAAAAATATGCATCATTTTCAACTACCAAGTATAAACTAACTAAAAACATTAAGAATAAACAAAAATCGACAAGATAAACCATCACACAATAAAAAATAAACCAAGATAGACCTAGAATAATAAGTAATTAAGCTTAAACAACCAAAATCAAGGCTGGGAATTGAAGAAACAATTATCTATTGATATATATCCAAGAACCCATACATTATCTAAGACATTTGAACTTAAAATTGACCAAATATTCAATCTATATGCATTGGAAGATAGAAAGACAAAAATATAACTTCCACATCATTAAACAACGGAAAACAAAGCTAAAAACCACCAAAAACCTTTAACTAAACTGGTAAAAATCCAAACATAAGTAAAACTTAACATATGGACCTAAGAACATAAAGAAACTTCAAAAAAAAAAAAAACAAGAAGAAAGAAGGTGTTAAGCTTAAGAAACTATGGTTGTCTTCTCTCTCACATTTCTACACTTTAGGAGGCCTTAAATACCCTTTCTAATTAGGGTAAGGCTAATCTTTTGGAAAATACCCTTTTGTCCTTTTTTTTTTCATGAGTAGTGCGCTAAATGGTGCCATTTAGGGCTAGCCCTTGGCCCAACTGTCATTTAAGTCTGCTACAATTACTCCTTTGCTCCTTTTTTGCTTCGATTTCTTCTAACACTTGATGCTTTGATCCATAATTTATGTCAAGAAAACAAACTTGTCATTAATTACATAATGATACAAATTGAGCACTTTTAAACCAAAAATAGGGATGAATTCAATTCAAATGACATACCAAAATTCAACAAACTTCATCCCTATATTTCATAATTACTAAAATAAACCTAAAATTTTCAAATTACTTTAAATATTATGAAAATGATTAATTAGCTAAGGATTAGGTTTTAAGTGATTTAATTGATTATGAAATAGTTAGAATGTCTAATCTAGAGTCTTCACTAAATCAAGACAATGTTATGGTTAAGTCAATCCCTTATCTTTAATTAACATAAAGTGACGTTTGATCATTCATTCATGTTAGGCATGAGATTTAAAGTTCAAGAAATTCTAATCCTAAAATCCATATTATAAGACTAGTACCCTCATGATTAATCAAAGTTTGGTCATTCATTTAGGTATTAGGTTTAAAGTTCAAGACATTATAATCCTAAAATTCATATTCTAAGACTAGTACCATCATGATTAATCAAAGTTTGGTCATTTATTGATTAAAATCATGTTATTTACTACTATTTCCAATTATTAAAGTAGACAACAGTCAAATCCTTAATCATCTAACAGTTTTATCTTAACTGGCTAATTCAAGATAAACTTTAAGAACTTAAAATAAATAAAGATTATCATCCAAAATGTGTTAAAAACTCAATCAATCCATTTAATAACTTGTTCATAGCTCAAATTCAGATTAAGCATGCATATAATTCATAGAATGACAAGATTCAAAGCTAAACATAATGTTCTTGAATATATGTAAAGGAATGGAATGAAAAAAATGATTAAAGGGTTAGTTTAAAACAAATGATGCTCCAAAGTAATAGGCAGCCTTCAATCACATTTGTAAACCTTGAAAATCCTTAACAATAACCTAAATCAAAAAATACAAAGCTAGAAAAGAGAAAAGAAAAGAAAAACCTGACTTAGAGAAAGAATGAGAAAAACTAAGGTAGATCTAATTTTTTGCGATCTAAAACTGGTGTTACATCTTTAAAAATGAGTTCTCTGGCTTTTTTTTTATGTCTGCTATAATTTGGAAGCAAGTGTAGTAAGTTGCAACTAATTAAGAGGAAGATTCAATTAAAAATGTTTCGATTGCTACTTAAATGACACTTGAAAAGGAGTTGAACGGCGTCATTTATATACCATTGTTTAGGTCCTAAAATGGAGTTGAATGTGTGTCTTAGAGACTTAAATACGGGTCTACTTAATATTGTTGTTTTACTCATGTTTTTCATTTTGTCTTTATATTTTCCTTGAATTTCACTCCAATTAAGTTTTAATATGTAAATCAAATATATTTAGAGGGGAATTCAAAATTTTAACGCCACGTTGGGATAAATGTGCATCAAATTATCATGGAAAATTCTATAAATTATGCCCCTAACAACTCACCCATACTTAATCATTTGATTGTCCTCAAGGATATTAATCTATCATTAATTTCATAACAACATATAATTATAGGAAAAATAACCAATCCATTAAACAATATCATTGAAAATTTTTCCTTAGTCATTCAATCATCAAATAAATCATTAAGATGTTATATGATTAATAAAATATGGTAATTAAAAAACAATTTAAAATGACTTCATATTCTTTCAAACTTCAACCTAAATTGTAAAAGTCATGTACAAATATAAAATGAACATTCAATAAGCAAAATGAATCAACTTTTAAACAAAATCACACCTCTTACTTATTAAGCACAAATCATAAACACAAAAGTGAGCTTTTAAGACTTAGATGAGAAGTCACTCAATTATTTTACGCGAAGATGAACAATTTGTTATGAACATACTTGGTTACTCAATGAAGTCACCTCACATTAACTAGCTACTAATGTCACTCATTACCTTCGAGCAATTGGTTCAAAGTCGGTAGAGTGAATGAAAACTTGCTCAATTCTTATTTCTTAAGCATTCTTTTTTTTTTTCATTTCTTTGCTTCTGATTTCAAATTAAATAAGATATGAAAATTTCTAAATGATGTTCCAATTAACAATGAAAATACACATTTGATGCACGGAAAATCATAATGCTCATTAGATATCCATCATTCAAAACATGAAATAATCAAAGTTAAATGTTAATAAACATGACTAATTAAGAATATAACTTCTTAAATCATCAAAATAATTGAAATCAAAAGGAAAAATGCTAATGATATTCATCAAAATAAAAAAAATTCACAAAATATAGATTATCTTTGAAAGAGATGATAAAATGATATACTTGTAAACAAATACACATAAGTTGGAAACAATCTATCCCTCCCCCACACTTAAATTGAACATTGTCCTCAATGTTAAAAAATCAATAAGAAAAACACATCATGGGAGATAAAGGAATAGAAAGCACTAGGATAATAATAATAATATCACTTAACGCTCTACTAAAGTGAATAATGAAATTTTCTCATTGCTTGTAGCAAACTAAAAGGCATAAATAGAAAATGAAAACACTAGAAGGAAATATTGATAAAATCATACTCTACATATAAAGGAATAATGTCAAAGTATAACATGGAATCAAAGTAGATATGAAGCAATAAAATACATTTGAAGAAGAAAAAATAAAACTGAAAATAAACACCAAAAACAATTTTTTTAAAAAAAAAAGCAAATGTCTATGAACAAAATGTGTAATGCATCAATATCTAGAAACTAGGACTCGAACTATCTGCCTCTTGACACTTCTCTATCCTCTCTAGCTGCTAGTCAATACAATAAATCCTTTGCTCCATTATATTCATTCAAGAAATAATAGTAGTTAGGCTAGACTCCATATAACTCTCCATCCTCAAAATAATAGATATCAAATCACTAGAGGCAGGCTTAGAAGGCGTTATAGAGGTAGGAGTATCATCAGTTGGTGGTAGATGCCTATGAACACTAGGAGTGGCCTTCGAGGAAGCCTCCCTAATACCCTCCTTAGAAGCTGGCCCAGGGGCAAGTGCTAGAATATTTGTATCATTAAATCACTCACTGCTTGTGAGGGCTGAATATGATGTTTTTCCACTCCCCTCTAACTTTATGATAAGAACATAACTTCAAAGTAGAGCAAGAAATGGAGTTTATGGGCTGAACTGCCACTTCAACATCAAAAAAACACCTTCTATCTCAAATATCGTTGTGAGTAGTCTTGGAAAACAAAATTTATTAGTTTGGAAAGTAAACTAAACTACATTGCATATACTTTGGAAAATAAATTTGGCTAAAGAAAGACCCTTTATAGCTCCTAAACCATGCAACATCTTACACAAAAGATAGTTTTCTATGAATCGAATCTCGTTAATTTCACTAGGCCTTGGATTCACGTTAGCACTAAACAAGGCTACTGCAATCTGATTTCTAATGCTTAACTAATAAGTAGGGTAACCTCTTTTACTAGGAGGGCTAATCAAACCAAACATAGTTTAAACCTCAATAAGGAAGGATCAGAAGTAACCGAGTTAAGCTTCAATATGTAAATCAAACATATCAAGAGGTGAATTAAATACTTTATCACCACTTTGGGATAAATGTGCATCAAATATCATGGAAAAATCTATAAATTATGTACCTTACAATAAGTATTGGAAGCAACTAACTAGTGAGGCCTAATTCAATTCTAAGTATGCACCAAACACTTTAATTCAAAGCAATGAATACTTATTACTCTACAAATTTATGTGCTTAACTATTTTCAATAAAATGAAAAGTCTGTTAAAGAATTTTTTTTTCCTTTGGAACATAAATTAGCTACAAATTAACACAACTTATCAAATTTTTTGATCCATTGTTAGCACAATCACATAACAAAGCACTTTCTTTGGCATGGGTTTTATTGTTGCTACTCTTGCTAGGCATTATAATGTGAATCTAGATTATCTATGTGTTCTTGATACTTATTATTTTGATGAGTTGTACTCACAAAAATCGAAGAGTTTGGAGTACCATAATACGAAGCTCTGAAATCCTCAATCTAGAACTTCTTTTAAGAACAAGAAAGGCAAGGGTTCATTTGCATCTCAAGCATTATCCTCCCAAGAATCACCTAAAGAAGAAGAAGATAGCTTGAAAGAAGTAAAACGGTGGAAACAAGTTCTCAATGCTATAGAAGCTAACACCCAACAGATGGAAGAGAATAATAAGAGGATAGAGCTATGAATGGTTGCAATGGAGACACAACTCAAGTAAGTGAAAAAGCACCAATGCTACACCTCTAAAATGTTTCTCAAGTTCTTCAAAACACACACACCTACACCACCAAACTGCTCATAATATTTTCTTATCCTTTATCTTTTTAATTTTCTGTGTTACATATTATTTTGTATTTGTTTGTTTATTTGTTTTTTTTTTATGTTTCCTCTCGACATTGAGGGTAATGTGTTGTCTAAGCATGAGAAGGTAGCACATGCATGGCATTTTGTTGCATTTTGTTTGAAATTTTGTTTTTAAGCATGCATTTCCTATTTTTGTGCAATTTTTTTTCATTTTTTTGTTAGAATTGCATAGGTTTGAATACATAGATGGAATGAGATTGAATGAAGTTTACCTAGGAACAAGATTGTTAGAGTAGTGAAGAAACATGACCTTATGAAGTTTACTTATGATTATCTTTTTATTTAAATTTCAAATTAATTAGGATATTTCATACCTTTTCTAACCTCTTTAGGATTTGTTTAGATGCACTTTATATGAGAATTTGACTTAAGTGGTAGGCTTGATTAGTGACCATTTATGAAGAGAATTTATTAAAGAGTAATGACATAGGTTCACAATACAAATGAAATAGAGAGTAATGACATGGGTTCACAACACAAATGAAACAAGTAATTCAATCACTATTCCGCCAACTCTTAAAGTAAAAATAAATAAATTAAAAGAAAAGAAAAGAGATAAAAGTAGAGCTAAAAGGCTAGTTGTGAGTGCGATTTGGTCGAGTAATCGGGGGTGTGCTCCTAAAAGATGTGCACCTTCTCATAGAAATGTTAAATGAAGCTCCAACCTTTCTTAAATAACATCACTTAGTCGAATAACCAAAGGTGTTTCCCTAAAGGCGTGCACAATCACGTAAAAATACTAGGTGGTTAGTCTTAACCAATGTAGAAAATTGAGGTTCAAATGAAAAGGTGAACCCTATGAATCTTGTCTTTTGAAATCAAGACATTTTATAAATGATTACATTTTCAATTTAAAGACAATCAGGGTGTAAATGGAATAACCAAGTATTTTTAATCTCCTTGAATGATTAGCATTCTTGGTTAACCTAATTTTATAAGATCTCTTGCCATTATTGCATTCAAACTTCCATTCATTGTTGCATTGTGTATGTCTTAGGTGTTGTGTGGTCCATACATTTGAAGTTTTGCTTAAGGACAAGCAAAGGTTTAAATGTGGGAAAGTTTATAGCTGAGCATTAGGATATGTTTTCCTAGTTATTTAGTGTGTGATTTTGCATGTTTAGGATGTGTTTAAGATTTAGTTTAATGATCTTTTAATATATTGCTTTTTGTTTATGTTTTCTAAGTGTTTAGTGATGATATTGGGAATGATTAAACCTTAATTGTGTGGGTGCTTATTATGTTTGCATTTAGAATTAAACTAGGAATCAAAAGAGGAGAAGAAGCATGAAAAAATGAAGAAGAATTTCCCAAGATCATGCAAATGGTGGACAAAAGTCATGATAGATTAGTGATTTTAGACTGTTTTGAGTGTCTTGATATATTTAAGGGTCTAAAAAACTAGGAGCCATCATTCCAATGATTGGGAATTTTCTAAAATAGGTAAATAAAAAAAAAGCTTTGAAGGATTTCCAAGGGAGGAAATCAAGATCAACATCCACTTTCTTCAAGAACATCTCAACCTACAGAAATTCCAACGTCAAGAAGTGAAGAGAAGAGGGACACCTTCAACTAGTTTTATTTCTTCTTCTCTTTTTCTATCTATTTGTATAGATATTATGCTAGTTGAAGAATTGACTAACATCATGAGTGACTGAATCATTTTATAAGGATTACTTTTTAAACTATTTTTTGAACTCCTTTTATAGATTTACTAGATGGATTTTTGTGATATTTGGTGTGCATAAACCTTGTAATAGATTGAGAAAATAAGTTAAGTAATTTGTGTTGGATTGTGCAATGAGAGTTGGAACCTTATAGACTTACAAACATCAAGTTTATAACTAAATAGAGAGAGATTTTGATTAATTAATTGATTACCTATAGGATTACTTCACAACTAGTTGGATATTTAGGACTGGTTTTGTAGATTGAGAGATTGAAAGATTAATCCTACTTTATTTAACTAGGGCAACTTATAAGAATAATTTTTATCATATTTTTGTACCCAAATTCACTTAATTTCATTCCTATTATTGGTTTAAAAATGCTTAATTTGTGTTACATTATGCTTAATTATCAGGTTACCCTCTTTTGGATGAAATTTGAATTATAAAATAAGAGGAAGACAAAAGCTTTTAAAAGCTTTAAAGGACGATAACACAAAAGCAAAGGGCAAGGGGCATTGAAGACAAAAAGCTTTCTTAGAAGAGCAAGTCACGACTTGCTCTTATAAAAGAGTAACAAAAAAAAAATTTTAAGTGGCTTTATAGGAGAGGAGGCATTTAAAACAAAAAAAGGAAAAGCAAGGGAGAGCTTAATGAAAGGACACATGACTTATTCTTTCAATTCATAAGCAAAAAGCATTTGAAAAGGAAAGAAAGCTTAAAGGGAGAAGAGGAAAAAAGATTTTTTAAAAGGAAAGCTTAATAAGAGGGCTAGACACGTAGCCCTAGATGAAGAAGAAGAAAAAAAACTTTAAAACTTTCCATATATAAGGCCAACATCAACAAGCTTTCTTTGTAAGGAGTGGATGTAAAAAAGCTTGGAAGCTTTCCTTGGTGGGGAAGGCACCCAAGCTTGGAGCTTTCCTTATAGAGGGATGACTGGATCATTTAAAAATCCATTTTCTTAGATTTTATTTTGTTTTTCATGGCTCTCTCAATTTATTCACCTCTGTCATTAGCTTTAGTTTTTGTTTTTCATTTTCAAATGTTACATTTCCATAGTTACTGAATGCATTGGTGTTTAGTGCGGTTTTTTTATGCCATTTTATTGTATAAATTTGAGATTTTTATTAATGGATGACTTTATTTGAATTTCTAGCAGCTTGTTCTTTAATTTTTAGCCCTTAATTATGATATTTTTATTTTTTTGATTGTTTGTTTATCATTTTTTTAGTTAATTTCGTAATGTTAGCTGAGTTTTGCTTAGGTTAAGAGGTATATATGGGATTTTGGATGAATAATTGTGAGAATTGATTATGAATTGATTGGGCATTATGTTTTAGGTCAAGGTTGACTTGGAATTCTAGTTAATGACATGAATTAGGGATTTATGTATAGGATTGATCACCATATGTATAATTTCTAGTTCAATTATTAGGAATAAGCTTGTGATACATAATAGTCTTAGTTATTTCCACAAGTAGGAATAGGTTAATTGGTTTTATCAGTGAACTTAACTAATTAATCTAGGATTCCAATTCTCTAAGTTATACAATCCAAGCTTGTAAGATTGTGACTTAGGTTAGTCATTCCTTAGTACTTAAAACTACTATGTCATTAAATCTAGAGAGCTTATTCTAAGTTGTCTCGTTGTTAGGGATGCTTTTAGAGCTTGTTGGATTTATCTAAAGTTAAAAGAACTTAAGATTCAAAAGCTTGTTTGGATTGATAGGCTAAAATCTTAGGCTAAACATATTCTATATATTTCGATTATCAGTTATAGGTCATAAATCTCAAAAATATCTTTTGCCTAATTTTTCATATTTGTTATTTGTTTCTTTTCTTTTGCTTTGTATTCATTATTTGTCTTTCTGTTTAATTTAACTGTCTTTGTATTCAGGTTTTTTTTTTCATTTTCTTTTAGCACAACCTTAGGAATAGTTTTTAAGAACAACCATCTCTCTATGGAATCGACCATGACTTGCCCTACTATATAGTGAGTTCAGTAGTTAGATATTTTATTATTTAGTGAGCTCGCGAACCACTAGAAATTTAGTTATACCTTAAGAAAAGGTGATTAAAACATTATGATGTCTTGGGCCAAACATAATTAAATTAATAAGATGTGAGGGAAATAAAAATGAATAAAAGTGATTCTTAATCTTTCATCTGGAATTCAAAAGTTCTTACACACTACTCATTTGATTGTTCATTATTAGTTTGTTCCATTTTAGTTTATTTTTTAGTAATTGTTGTTTAATTTGTGCCTTGAGCAAAATACAACTTAGATTATTAGGTGACTAAACCTAATCCTTATATGTTGAACTAAGGGAGGTTCCAATCTTGGTTTTGATGATAACAAAACATACTTAATCACTAATGGTTTGAGTTTATG
>JAOXYD010209978.1:0-34060 GCA_028565735.1 Pinacopodium congolense
GTTTTAAGACATTAGAATGAGGACAAAAATCATAAGACCCGAAAGGGAAAACTAGCCGTTAGAGTCTAATTCTTCAACGGCATCCTTTAGGATGATCAACGGTGCCATTAAGCTAAGAATAGCCCATCGTTGATGGCTTCTGGAGACAGGGTACAATGGCACTCAAGCATGGTGCCATTGATGGATAATCAGCCTACTATTATACGTCTAGAAAACACAGAATATGCTGCAAAACTGACCCCAAACAATTTCAAACAAGTTCCTAATGATAATTAAGACTTCAAACACTTTTGAAATCATGTGTTGAGGCTATATGAATGCTCAAATATCTTAAAACAATTCAAACACCAGATTTGGCCTATGAATTGAACTAATATGCACTTTTTACATTTCAAATGCAATGCATGATCAAACTTAATCCCTTAAGTCAATTGAACATAAATTAAAACTTACAACCATATTTGAAGCAACCTATCTAAGGTCTTGAAACGTCCAATTCAGTTGAATTATCATTATCTTCAAATTTGACCTTCAAACTCCAAGCTTTCCATAATAGATTCTTCTTGAAACATACATATCTTTAAGATTAACATCATAAACTCAAACCATTAGTGATTAAACATGTTTTGTTAGCATCAAAACCAAGATTGGAACCTCCCTTGGTTCAACATATGGAATTGTAGGAGATAATGCTGAACTCATAACATAAAATTAATGCATAAGATCCAAAAATTTCCTCAAATATGGTAGCTAAGTGGAGACTATAGCCATCCACATGCCTATTACCACTCCAATGCATGCATACTTGTTTACAGAATTGTTAATTCCTACATATAAAGTTTGTTCTATTATTAACCTATTATTTTGAGGACCACTTCGTTTAGTTTCTAATGTAATTTAGTGTGTATCTAATGACAACAAAAGGAAGCAATCTCATGTACTATTATGGGTTCATGTTCCAGCCATTAGCTTACTTCATTTATATGCTAATGTGCTGATATATGTTCATGTAAGGATAGTAATATGAAGTAAATAATGTATTATTGTGGCTTCGTGTTCATCTTAGAATTAGTGACAAAAGAGACACATTTTTTTGGTATGACCGTTGGCATGAATTATGATCTATTGATAAAGGAAGATAACTTGAATAACTTAATGCTATTGTTATTATAAATACAAAGGTGCATCATTAGAGAGAAAAAAATTTGGTTCCAGGTTGCACACTCTTCTAGGGAAGTTGTAATTATTATGAAAAATATGCCCAGCTACCTTCTTGGCTTATTCTGAATTGATTCCATTCTCTATTTATAAGACAAGCAATAGTTGTTCTCTCTATCCTCCTATAATGAACTCTTATTGGGATCACAGAGCAAACCTTAATAGACCAATATGGTGTGGAATTCAATTATCATTCCGTCAAACTCTTTCATATTTTGGAGGAGCAAAAGATTCTTTGAAATTCAATGTATCATAAGTATTATGGAAGTAATGTTTGAAGTTAAAAAGGACTTGGTTAATGTCTTCTTCTTCTTCTTTTTTGCAATTATTTAAAAATCTCATAGATTCTAGTATAAGTCCTATTCTACTTGTAATGCAACTATTGTAATTGGTCTTGTTTCACTTGCATGCAAGTACTATAACATGTCTAGTTTGATTAAATTCAAAAGGTGACTAAAATTTTTTTAGATTGGTATTAATTAAATAGAAGACTACATGAACTGGATGTGATAGTGCTAAACTTACTGCATAATAATTATTGAATAAAATTTAAGAAGTTGCAATTATTAGAGAACATGAAAATGTCCTCAAAGATGGTGACTAAGTATAGATTCTAGTCATCTACACACTTGTTGTTGTTCCAAAACATACATACTGGCTTGTGGAATTGTTGATTCACATATCTAAAGTTTTTTCTAATTCTAAATTGCTGTTCTAAGTACTTTATTTAACTGTCAGTGAAAGTTGGGGACTTGTATCAAAGAATAACAATAAGAGGAAATCACACATATTACTATGATTTCATGTTCCATCCATTAACTTATTGATTCGGATGCTAATGCACTAGGGGATATGCATACAAGGGTATATGAAGCAAGCAATGTATTATTATGGCTTCATGTTCTATCCTAGAATTGGTGATGGGAGAGACATCTTTTTTCAATATGAATAAAGGAATGATGTGGGACCCCTTTACAATGTGGTAGAGCTTTTATCCCTCGGTAGTTTAATCCCTTCTAATACTAAGGTGCAAGCTCTTATTAAAGAAAACAACTGGTTCTAGCCTATAGTCTTTAAGTGGAGCTATAATTATTGTGGAAAATATGCGAAGTTACCTTCCTAACCTATCCAGGAATGATTCCATTCTCTTGTTGCAATGCAAGAAGCATTTATTCTCTATCACACTATAAAGAACTCTTAATATGATCTCAAGACAACTCACAATAGAGCAATATGGTATATAGGGCTCAACTCCTATTCCATCAAACTCTTTCATATTATGGGTAGTAGTTAAGAAGAGGATGGGAAAAGAGGATACTCTAAAACTCTACTTATCAGAAAAAAATGTGTAAACTATGTCAAGAGGTTAATAAGGACTTAGATCCCCTCTCCTTTAGATTTAATTATTCAAGAATCTCATAGAATCTTTTCCAAGTCCTTTTCTTGCTTCTAATGCAATTACTATAATTGATACAATTATACTTGCAAATCAATAATTGTAATTGGTTTAGCTTAACTATATGGTGCTCTAACTTGCGCATTAATTCAAAAGGTGATAGAAAATTATTTATGTTAGCATTTGGAGCACTAGTTTATGATATTTGGCATGAAAGAATTAGAAGATTGTGTGGAATTAGAGGGGACAATGCTAAACTTATGGCACAAAAATTAGTGAATAACATCTAAATTTTAGTGGAGACTCTAGCAATACTCACATTGGGGATATCCATATAAGGACATTAATTGGAAGCAATCAATTGATTGTTGTGGTTTCTTGTTACATCATTTAGCTTATTTAAAAATTACCAAGCTTTTTTATATAAATTATGACATTGTATTTAGTATTTTTACCCATTAAATGCATAAATTATGTTGCTTATAAGGACTTTTTTGTCAAATTTTAGATTTATGATGATTTTAGAGCTTATGGATTAAAACTTAAGCAAGTAATAATAAGAGTGGTGTAGGTTAGGAGATCAATGAAGGTTGCTGGGCTTATTAATGGTGTTATTGTTTTTGGACAAAAAATTTCTATTGAAGCCAAAACAGAGAATAAAATGATGATTGTAACCTTGTTTTTTACCTGACATGGCAAAAACACTAGCGGCTAGCCCAGGGGACTAGAAAAACACCATTTTCATTGTCATTTTTAGGTAGACATAGAGATTTAGATCAAAAATTCATCTTAGTTAGGTTTTTTGCTTATATTCTTCTCCATTTTTCATTTCTTTGTGAATGGGACTTGTTAGAACATTTAAATAGTGAAAATAAACAAAGAACATCAGGGAGTAATTGTCTCCTTATTGATTTTTATATTTTATATTTGTATTGACTCCATATTCCTATTTCATTCAATGAGCATGTTTCATATGTTTTTATCTTAGTTTCATTAATGAATATGCATGAGCAAGTTATTTTAGCTATAGTTGGGAGATTAAATGGGCTATAAATAAATAGGGTGGATGAATTTTTCCTTGATTGAGTGCTTATTTCTTCTACTTTAGCTTAATCACCTTAGTTAATGTCAAGTAATTGAATATCCATAATCAACGGTTTTTAATATTGGAAAATCAATTAGCACACTTGAATCTAAAAGTAGACCAACTATGGACACTGGTGTAGGTATTCTTAGATTTAAGAAACTAAGATTTAGGCTTCTTGCAATTCATGCTTTTTATTATAAGTTGTTTATAAATCAAGTAGTTAATTTAAGGATAAAAGAGAATATATGTTTCGATGGTCATTAGAATTGTCTTTATTAAGTGTAGGAGATCCTAATTCATTCCACCAGTCACTAGTAGAAGCAATAAACCCATTAAAATTTGAAGCCATAGCTATTTTATATCTTTAAAAAGTCCTAATAATAATTTGATGATATATTATGTTTTTAGTATTTCTTCAATTACTTAGTTTTAAATTCTATTTAATTAATTCTTTATCATCAAAGAAATTAAACGTCATTTGACTTAGTATTTTACATAGTTCCCTGTGGAATATGATACTCAGTTTACTTACCATTTTTTATTATTTAACAAGCTATGCTTGCCTTTTATTAGTCTTATGTTAGATTTAGGATAATTTTGTTTATATATAAACCATAAATTTAGTTAGGTTCATCTTTGTAGTGGTTACTATATTTGCATAACAAAGGAATACAAATCCTAAATGTTGGACAGATAATTACAAATCAATAGAAAAACCTAAAAAAATAAAGCTAGGAAGGAAGTTGTTGTGGATGATGAAGAGTAGATCCTATGCAATCCATTTATAATAAGATGGAACAAAAGGAGTATAATGACAATAACCAATCTATGGTAGAATGCCCTTCAAATCAAAAATAGGAAGGATGGTCTAATAACCCACTTTCAAAAGATTCAAAATATGAAAGTGTCAAGCAATTTATTTTGTAAAGAATGGTAGAGAAAAGAACAACCACACCAATGTCTTTAGGTAGATCTGATTTAGGTCCCCTCTTCATTCACCTTTAGTAGAATCTCTTTCTAACAAGCTATTATTTGGAGAAATGAAGACTTAATCAATTACACCATGAGGAAGAGTGTGAACTAGCAAAGGATTGAGTAAGAGAAAAGAGGAAAGAAAGAAGAAATGGTTCAACGACCACCATTGAAAATTAAATCAAAATTAAAGTCTCCAACTATTGACTAAATGATTTTAGTTGAGAAAAATAATGTTTTACTCATCTATTTTATGTAATTTAAACTCTTACTCCTAACTAACTTTTCTTGCTAGCATAAAAACTATATAGGCATAGAGTTGAGAGCTTCCTTTTGTCCAACAGTTGTCAAATTAATGCCTAAACCAACTATGTTTATGATTTTAACTTAATAATTTTTAATATTCTTTTTAGAAGTTAAGAGGATTATATCCTCTTGTCTATAGACTTTTTTTCCCTTATACTCAATTAATTGTATTTATACCATATGTTTGCACATTTTCTATCTAGATAGGTTATGTGTGAATCAACCATTAAAGTGGACAAACATGGAAATAATCACAACTTGGGTTTATAAGACCATTAACAATTATAGTCCCCATATGGCTCCCATGGGGGATGAATTATGTTATCCCAAAAAAATTTTAAGTCTTAATTAAAAATTTTCTTTTTAATGTAATACAAAATATAAAATAATATAATAAGCAAAGTAGTAATATGGATTAAATTAAAGTAAACTTGGAAAAACAAAGAGGAAAGGGAAGGGAGGCGCAAATTAATTTATAGTGGTTTAGTGAATAACCCAACTTATGTTCACTCTCCAACCCCTTGATGATAAAAATAGAAAAGATAAAAATATGCACGTTATTTGTTATAAAAACTAGACATTAGATGAAGCCCAAATGAATTATGCTACTATAGAGAAGGAACTACTAGTAGTCATACTCGTGATAAACAAATTCAAGTCATACTTGGTAGGATCTAAAATCATCATGCACAGAGATTATTTAGCCATTAAGTATTTTCTTAGTAAGTTGGAAGCAAAGCCACCTTGTGAAAATTCAATTTGGAGATCTAGCATAAGAACGAAACTTAAATTTGGTGCTCATCCAACTCTTTATATTGAAGGAAGAATAGGATCAAATTGAAGGCAATGAACTACCCATTGATGATTCTTTTCTAGATTATTAATTCTTTGCCATGTTAAATATTGAAGCTTCTTAGTAATAATATTTTGTGAATTTGTTTATATATGGAATCCTACCACTAGGCCTTAGCTAGCAACAAAATAAGTTCTTTGTAAATGCTAATCACTTCTATTAGAAAGAACCTCTTTAATTCAAGCAACATGTTGAAGGATGTGTCCCTAATAGAGGTATAGTTTATAGTGTTTTAAAACATAATTTGGTATGCATTTATGCTTATTTTGCTATTATATTGTCCAAATTATGTATAATATTTCTTATTTAGTAAGTTCTCGGCAAAAACAAAAAACTTTTGTAAAAAAGATCATGTATCATGTACTTTTTAGAAAAGTAATATGTGTCTTTGATAATGTCTCTATTCCTTGAGTAGATGGTAAATGAAGCCCACTCTAGATATTAATATATTAATGCTAATATAGAATAGCGCTATTGATCCCCAATATTGATAGTTGTTGATGTCTTTTAAGGCGCATTCCAACAAAGGATTCAAGTATAACTGGGAAAATTCATACAATAACTAGACATATATAAGACATCTTTGGAGAACTAGTAGCAAATATGAAGTAATAGGTTTTTCATTCTAATCAAGCTTTAGTTATTTTCTCTCTCTTTTAATTTTGCTTAAGGTTTTGAGTTTCTAATTTTCAACTAAGTGTACTAGATATTTAAGATAGCTTTTAAGGATTCAAGGAGTTAAGAAGCGTGAATTATACTAAAGATTCAGTTAGAGTAATTTTGAGTATTTTCTGAACTCTTGATTTGATGTATTTAACTCTATTTTCATTTTAATCAATAGACTTATGTTTTATGTTCAATATTAAGTATCCTCTTATTAATATGTCGAACTAAACTGTTTATTAGCTAAGGCTTGGTTATTAGATTTTTTAATTGAGTTATTTTGCATGAATTGAGTGCTAATCTTTGCTTATTTGAATGCTTAATTTTTTATGACAAGCTAGCCCCTTAAAATAGAGTTGTAGATAACTAAGGATTCGAGAAATATACTTTATGTATTGGAAAAAATAAATAAATAACACAATTTAATTTAGTGAATGACCAAATTTTAATTAATTGTGAGGGTTATAATTTTGAAATAATGTATTTTTGGATTAAACTTCTTAAGTATAAAGTCGGTCACATAAGTTCATACTGGTCCATATGTTGGTTTTAATTGGTTTAATTTTAGATTGGGTGAAAATATTAGTTTATGAAGATTGGTGCCATTATCAGGGATTTATAATAGTTACACAAGAAATGCATCAATTTTAGTTAGTCTAGAGGTTACTTTTACAATTTTTGTTTTTTTTTTTTGCTTAATTTTCATTTTTTATTTTCTACATTTTTCATTAGTTATTTTTACTACTTTTGCTCGATTTTCCGTTGATCATTGTGTTATTTGTTTTCCTTAGCTAGTTTCTAATTTAATTTAGTTATGTTTCTAGTTTTGTATGCATATTAGGGCCTAAAAGCTTGAAAAACTTGATTTTAGTTTGGAGCTTGAAATAACTTTACATAGAAATAGGAAAGAAGCTCATGTAGGTGCATATGAGACAATAGAGATAAAAACTAAATTTTCAGAGATGGATAAAAGGACATAGCTACATAACCTTATAAAGAATATAGAGAACTAATAATGATGGACTTAGCTATAGGAAGCAAAGGTAAAAACTTTGGCCTAACATATTTAGACCTAAGGTTAACTGAAACAACTTTGAGATCCCTTATGGAATTATTACACTTGTTAAGGCCTCGCAATTTATTGGCTCAGCATAGAGGACCCAAATAACCATCTAGAGACTTTCTTGGACATATGTGACCTATTTAAGAATAATATGTTTTCTAAGGATGCAGTCAAGATTTAGGCTAATATCACAAGTCTTTCTTACTGATTTCCTTCTTCCAACAAAGATGGTCAAAATAAAGACAAAGATGACCTCATTTGTGTAGTTTGAGAATGAAAGTGTTATGGTGTGTGTGCTAAATTGCAAGTATATGGCTTGTATCTTTATAGTATACTAGTATCGTTCCCTCAAGGATTTTGATTAGTCGTCTAAGAACTTGAATTGACTTTATTGAAGGAAAAATAAGAGGATCACTGTAGCTAAAAAAACTAAAATAATACAAATTAACAATTAAACAATAAAGAAGGCAGTAGTGAACTTGAGATTAACTAATGATAAATACTTAGGAATTAATTCCATCCTTATTCTGTCTTCCCCTCACCTTATTGATTAATGATACTTAACCCTAGATATCCTATAGTTTTTATTACCCTCTTTTGACATCTAATAAAAAGGCCCAAATTGAAATAGATAGGAATTAAATTGCAATCTTGAGATCTTTCAGAACATTTCCTAATTATCTAACTAGATTTAAAGCAATCTTATCGATAATTAACAAAAAATTAGGATCTCTCTTCAATTGTACATTAACTTTATGTTTTCATGTCTATTATGATACAAATTCTCATTGTGCAATATAACAAAAATATCCAATTTAATCTCCCAATTCAAATCAGAGAGTGAGCATAATAAACATCACAAAGTATGTTTATATTAAATTAACAAGATAAGAGTTTAACAACATAATTCAAGATTAATCCCTAAAGAAATTCTAGCAATCTATACCTATGATCTAATAATAGATAATCAGATTTAACATACAAAGACAAATAAAGAAAAGATGAAAAAGAAAAAAAATTGAATTTTGAATGTCTTCTCCTTCATGACCTTCTATCAGAAAATCTGGAACTTGAGTTGTTCTTGAGATTTTTGTGTTTAATCTTACGTTTTTCTTGATTTAGCCATTACTTTCTTTTTTTTTCCCCTGCTTAAATACCTACTAACCCTCCTAAGACAATCCTTATGGTTTTTCACTTATTCTTGTGCCAAAAATAGCTTTAAATAATCAAAAACATAAGAATCCAATATTCAGGCAATTTTTTGGGCATTGCACTATCATGCACCTACACAATCGTGATAAAGGGTTTCTCTTCATCTTATTTTCTCTAGCTATTGGATTTTCTAGCTTTTAGCTCGCCATTTACATTGAAATTTTGGGTGGAGCTCAACAACATGATGGTCTTGCTCCTTAAATTTATTCCACGTCCATTCTAGTTCCAAAAGAGCATATAATTTCTCACTAAAGTCCCTTACACTTGAGCTAGTACTTATTTTAGCTTCTCTTAGTCTTCTCTTAATGCACTCTTTATAGCTTTTCTTATGACCTTAATATTTGATATGGAGCTTCCTAACTTGTTGCTCTTGCTTCCTAAATCAATTTCACATCTCTTTTAATTCCAAAAAATGAATTAAAACGCTTATTAAAATCCTCTAGGACACAAACAATCATCTAAAGCAACTTAAGCAACATGTTATTAAAGAATTAAATAAATATGCACACAAATCAAATACGATTCCCCTTCAATCCTAAGATAATGATCCTGAACAAATTCCTAAAACATTAATTAGGGTGACATCAAATACCCACACACTTAAGCTATGTTGGTCCTTAAGTAATGACTTAGCATCCACTTAAAATAAAAGTGATCAAGAGTCAAATGTTGTTTGAGTAAAAAAAATAATCAATCATTGCTTTTGATTTAGCTCATATATTACAATTCTTTCATGAAAAAACCTTTGTTAGCACGTATAATCAGACTGTTAGCAGATAGGTAATCTTTAGTGTGTAATGTCAAACCTTCAGGCAGTTTCATATGGATCTTCATGCAAACTTATTCAAGGAAGTTACCATTGACACGAAGCATAAATTAAGTTTTATTTGGAGAAATTATTAAGGATTCACCTTGCCTTTTAATGTGAGGGAAAAAATTTGGTCATGACTGTCTCTCAGTTACTTAACTATATTACCCTTTAAGGCTTGTTTGTAGTGTAAACCTTTTCACATAAAGGTAAACATTTTGTTAAGAAGACCCCTGATAAATCAAATAGATCACAATCATAAATGGTTACTTACTCTACTCATATAATTCAAACATTTTATGGGTATGAAGGCAATGAAGGAAATGTTTTTGCTCATGTTATTTAAGCATGTATAAATTTTTCATTGATTAAATTACAACCTTTTCAAATTCACGTGAAAATCTACAAGAAATAACATTACAAACTTGATATTATACACTAAGTTGACTCAAAGTATATGCAATCACTCAAAAGAAAAGAAGAAAAAGAAAAATCCTGAAGTCAAATTTAGGTTAGAAATTATTCAAGAATTCCTTAATTCTCACAAAATAAAAAATATCAATTGAATTAAAATACCGTAATTAACAAAAAAAACTCCTAAGTTCAATCATTCAAAGATGAGATATTTAAATCATTACATTAGAGTCACAACAAGTCAAGTGTGTGTGAATAAATGAAAATCATGCTCAAGTTCACCCCCCAAAGCGTTGAAGCCTAAATTTTCCTTAATTTGGAAGATGCAAACAAATAAAGTGCACGAGGTGTAAATGAGGGATAGAGAACAAAAATACCATAAAAATTAAAGTACAATTATAGGCATGATTTGAGAAAGTTTCTTACATTCCATATGACTTAAAGATTTTGGAGAAAGCGGATGTAACCTTATTCAATCCAGAATATCATCATTAAATGCAAGCTTTTACAAAAAAATTATATAAAGAATGATAAAATAAAATAATGTCAAAAGCAAAAGAAGCAGTGTTAGTTTAAAACAAAATCAATGGAGTTATCTATCATGCCTACACGATTATGTAGAGTGCCTAATCTTTATAAAGGGTATGGCCACATTGGTTGTATGATTGTGTGCTCCATACAATCATAGGAAAGTAATGTTCCTCTTGGCTCTTTCCCACACTTGTTTTGCACACTACGAGATATAAACATCAATAAATAAGAAGCAACACCAAGCTATTATTTGATTTATTAACATCAAGATATCCTAAAAGAAAATATGTTGCGTTGTTTAGGTAACTTTAAAGCTTTGGATGATTTTGGAACGGTTTTACTTTAAAAACAACTGTAATAAAGGCAAGTGCACCTATCGCAAAAGTAATAAAGTGGAGTAATTTTTAGACTTCGAGTGTCAAACCCACGGGGAAAATGTTGCTTAATTACTAGATAGATCATATTACAATTAATTAAGAAAAATCTAGACAATTTGATTAAAAAGCTGAAAATTACTTAAACTAAACTACCTTGGCTTAAACACTTCAAAACTGATTTGTAATTGCTTCTAAAAAATTTTGAAAATTACCAAGTGCATAAGGTAGTTATGGATTAGATGATTGATGATTTAATTGAGCCTTAAAACACATTTAAAGTCTAATTAAAGCCCTTCACAAAATCAAAACAAAGTTATGGTTAAGACTTTGATTTTTCTCCATTTCATCTTGTCTAAAGCTTGGTTATGCTTTAAAATCAAGTAAATGGGCTTTAATTTCAAGAATCTCCGAACTCCAACTTTCACAAAAAAATTCAGGTTTGGTTATGCAAGGATTAATTAGTGTTGCTTATTTATTTTTCAAACAATTTAAGATGATTTCTCATGCTTAAACTATCTTAAACACTAATCTTAAGTGGTAGCTTAAAATTGGTTTATTAAGACCTTCAACAAGCAAAATACAAATATGTTAACATGTCTTAAAACTCTTTCAAATCATCAAAACATCAATCCATAGCAATAGAAATGATTAGCCACACATTTGCATGAAAGCATACAAGATATGCAATTTATACAACATACTTTGATAGATCTGAAAATTAGAGCTTAAATATAAAGTTTAGATGTTACAACACATCCTAGAAAAACTTTTGGATGTTTATTGAACTCCTAAATTGAATTTAAACTCCAACCAAGCTCTAATTCATCAAGATCTTGCAGAAAAATCAAGAACATTCAAAGATATAAGCATAAACATAACAATTTTGATTAATTCGAACAAAATAATATATAATATAAATTTAGAACCCCATTAGATGATTCCTAGATTCAGATATGAGTCTTAACAATAAGCTCCAATGTTCAGAAACTCAAAAACAATATACAAATTCAAAGAACTAAGTGTTTGAAGCTTAAAACTAAGGAAAAGTTAGAAAAATGAGAGAAGAAGAAATTTCTCTCTATGGTAGATTTGAATTCTCTAATCTCTCCATGTTTCTTCTATGTTTTTTTTTTAATGTTTTTAGGACCTGGATAGCCCCTCCCATGTGCTAGCAGAGACTAGCATTAATTAGGAATAAGCCAAGAGTCCTGCCTCCTAACAACAGTACCTTAAGAGGGTGTTGTTACTACTCAAATGCAGCACCCATTAATAGCCCCCTGTTCTTCCAGTAACATGACCCTACTAGGGTGCTATTAATGGTCAGAACTAAGAGGATTTCTTCATGATTATGCTCCAATCTTCATCATTAAGTTCTATCCTGCAAATTAAACATAATAAGACATCAATTTAACAATTAAGCACTAAATTATGGGTCACAATTCAACAAATTAACCATTAAAACTCTATCAATTTGACCCTTAACAAAATACTTGAAATAATTTTTAAAAACATAAAAAAAGCAATAACAATATCGCAAACTTACCAAACTCTTAAGAGCATAACATACTAATTTAGGGTTGTTAGCTTGACCATTCCTCAATCTTTTTAACAAGATGAAAGAAAAGAAATTACTTTCCTTTTTTTTTTGGGTAAATTTTCCAAGATATAACTTTATATGATGCCATTAGCCCTGAACATTTTCCCTTTTGAGTTTTCTAACTTGAGAGCCCCATGCTTGTAACTTGAGAAAATTCAAATGATTCTCTTTATTGAGTCTTAAGTTTATTTGGAAAAAACTTCAATCTTTCTAAAATCCTCCTATTTCTTGTCTTAACTATACTCTCCTCTATTTCTAAAGTTAATTTGTTAGAAATAATAATGGTAGTGTTTTTCCCTCTCCCAAGAAAGCATATCTAAAGTAGAGACGTAAAGATTTCAACTTGAGTATTGGTGGTTTCATAAATGAGAATGGAATAAATGAATTTTTTTACTAACAAATAATGTTTAGGTTTCTTAAACTCCTCCTCCTCACCCTTTACATGTTTTAATTCACTAGAAATTTCTTAACCTTTCTCTCCTCTTGTTCTAAGACACACTCATCAGCTAAATCTATTCGCATGCAAGCACCACTCTCCTTTGGATACTTGAATATCTTACTCATGCTAAACTTCACTTTTTCATCACCAATTCGAATAACTAGTTTCTCTTCGTTTACATCTACCAATGCTCTTCTAGTATTCATAAATACTCTATCCAAAATCAATGGACAATTAAGATCCCCTTCAAAGTCTAACACCATAAAATCCATTAGAATGATGAATTTATCTACTTTAACTTACATGTCCTCCACTATGTTAGACAGTTTGTTTGATCGAATGGTTTGCCAACTAAATAAGTATGGATGTTTGTTTCATATCCCTTAACCCCAATTTGTTGAAAAAATACAAAGGCATAAGATTAATAATTATACCTAAGTCATATAATCAATTAGAAAAAGATTACCAATTAGACAAGGTAGAGTAAAACACTCCCTAGATTTTGCAATTTTGAAGACATGTGGCTAGTAATGACGAAGCTATAACTTTTTATCAAAGATGCCATTTGATTGTCCTTCCAAGTCCACTTGTTTTGTCAGAATTTATTTAAGAAACTTCACATATTTGGGAATATTCTCCAAAGCTTCGACAAAGGATATATTGATCTTCATATTCTTTAATTTCTCAAAATTTTTTGCAAGTTCATCATTCATTTGATTCTTATTTAACCTCTGTGGGAATGGGAGCTTTAGGACATATGGTGGTAGTGACACGTATGGTTTTTATTCATTCTTGTCCCCCTTCTCTTGGTTCTTTTCCTTATAAGTTTCAACCTTCTTCTCAACTGGTTCTTCAAGTTCTTTCCTATAATGTGAATTAACTATTCTTTTGAATTAAACTTTGAATTATTTGGGAGAACCCCTTACACTTCTTGTAGATAATGCATTAGGTAGCTATCTAACTTGAACCTTTAAATTATGGATGGAAGAGGCATAGCAATTTGGTCAAAATTGGCATCCATCTTCTTCTGGCTATCATATTGGCTAGTGAACATGGAAATTATTACATCCATAAGCTTGTCCATCTTTAATTCTAATGACCTAAGCCTATCTTACCGAAATCCTAGTGGGGCTTATACTCTTGTATGGTTCCTTGCATTATTAATCTAAGAAAAGTTAGAATGGTTCTTTCACCTAGGATTATGAGTATTTGAATAAGGATTATTGCCTCCTCTATCTTGTTGAGCTCTTATATAATTTACTCACTCTATATCATTGTTATCTACCAAAAAAAAAAAAAGCTATCATGTGCCCATCTTACTTGTACAAATCACATCCATGTTTCATTACCTTTAAAGGGTTAGAAGGACTTACTTGTAGGCTATTAATTTTCTTGGTAAGGCTTACCATTTAAGCCTAGAAAGCTGTCACTGAATCTATAAGAAGCATTACCTTTTGGTCCTTAAAAATTTGTTGCTTCCTTCTCTCCTTCGTTTAAATATAATGGTTGGTTGCCATTTCCTACAACAAATCATGTTTAGTATCTATTGTCTTCCTCAATAGTGAATCTCTAACCACTACATCTACGGTTCATTTTATAGGCGGATTAGCTAAATTATAAAAACATTGCAAAAAAACTTCTTGGGCAAGTTATGATGTAAATAGGTTCTTTACAAACTCCTTAAACCTTTCTCATGCTTCATACAAAAAATCATTATCACTTTGTTGAAAATTAGTGATCTCTTTAATGATCCTCGTGGTCTTTGTCAAGAGAAAATATTTTTGTAGAAAGGCTTGCACCAATTGTCTCATGTTGTCACATTCTCGAGATGAAGAGAGTTCAACCGTACTTTAAACTCAATCCTTCAACATGAATACGAATAGCCTCATCTTGGCTACATCCTTCGATAATCTATTATATCAAAATGTATCACATATCTTTAGACAATTAGCCAAAAGAGGATTAGGGCCCTCATTGGCTAGTCTATAGAATTAGATATTTGGTAAAGACTTGTTCAACAAAGCTAGCTTAATCTCAAAATTGTTAGCTAACACTAGAGATCTTATGGTACCCTCTTGATTGGATTTATATTCAAGCCTTATAAAATACATGAGGGTCCTTTGCTGCCCCCTTTAATCTGTTTCTTCTTCGATTGATCTATCTAATGCTTATTGACACTTTGCTCTTCAAATCTCCCTCCCTTGCTTTGTGATGTCACAAATTTTTGTGTCTATAAGCTTACATGAATTTCTTCTGATCCTTGTGATCATGCACTTACAATTACACAAGGAAGAGTATCAAAATTCATCAAATAAAAAAACTTAAATTTCATAAGATGCTAAACTACAATCACCAGCGATGGCACTAAAAAACTTATGTTGTATGTTCATAATAGGAGTTGCACTTTGTTTAAGGAAAAATAATAGGATGAATGTAGCAAAAAATAAATTAAACTAAAGCAAATTAATAATTGAAAAATTAAGAATGTAGCAGCAAACTTGTGAATAACCAATGATATCCACAAAGGAATTACTTCTATCCTTGTTTTGTCTTTCCTTTACCTTATTGATTCAATGATATTTGACCTTAGTTATCCTATGGTTTTGATTACCTTCTCTAGAGATCTAAATAGGTTTCTCTAATTGAAATAGATAGGAATTTAATTGCAATCTCAAGATCTCTCAAAACACTTCCTAGTTACATTATCAAATTTAAAGCAATCCTATGGATAATTAACAAACAATTAAGATCTCTCTTCAACTGTCTATTAACTTGAAATTTATAAGTGTATTATGGTACCAACAGTCTTTGTGCAATATACCATAAAAATCCAATTCAATCTTTTGATTTACATTAGAAAATAAGCATAATAAACATCATAAAGTATGTTTTTATTACATTAACAAGCTGAGAGTTTAACAACATAATTCAAGAGTAATACCTAAAGAAAGTTTAGTAATCCATAACTATTATCAAATAAAAATAGATTTAACATAAAAATACAAAGAAAGGAAAGAAAATAAGAAAATAATTGAATCTTAAATGTCTTCCCCTTCTTGCCCTTGTGTTGAAAAATTTGGAATATGTGTTTTTGGCGTTTAATCTTGTGCTAGCCACGAATTTCTTTATTTTCATTTTCCTTAAATATCTCATAGCCCTTTTGGGTGGCTCTTGGGGTTTTCCCACCTGCTCTTATGCCAAAAATAGCTTCAAATCATTAAAAATAGGTGAATCCCATGTCTTGGCAGTTTTTGGCATTGCATGATCATGATAAAGGGTTGCTTTTCATCTTGTTTTCTCCAATCATCCCATCTTTTGACTCTTTTCGATTTTTTTTCTATAAATTCTTCGTTGCTCATCATTTGGCCTTGAAATTTGTTAGGGAACTCAATAATATTATATTCTTGCTCACCAAATTAGTTTCACAACCACTCAGACTCCAAAAGTGCATTTAATTACTCACCAAAGTCGCTTAGATTTGGCCTAATGCTTGTTTTAGCAGCTTTTACTCTTATCTTAATGCACTGTTAATAAATTTTCTTATGGTATTTAATGTGAAGCTTCCTAACTTATTGCTCTTAATTCCCAAATTTATTCCACTTCTTTTATAACTCCAAAAGTGCATTAAAATGCTCACTAATTTCCTATATAATAGGAACAATCATCCTAAGAAACATCTTATTCAAAAATCACCTAAGTATGCACCCAAATCACATTGCATTTCCCTTCAAACCTCAGATAGTGACCATGAAAGCATGCCTAAAAGATGTATAATTTTGTTGTTATTAGAGAGTCTTTTTAAGGCTTAGGAAATATTTAGGGAAATGCTTTCTAAGTTCCTTAGTAAAGGATTTAGTACATGGAAGCAAGTAGACATATTTTACACTAGAGTTACACCATCCACCAATAGTACCATAAATGTTGTCGCTAAGGGTAATTTGATAAGAAAGGACCCAGGTCAAGCATACAAGTTAATTTAAGAAATGGCTATAAATAGTTTTCAGTATCATTTTAACGACCACCCTAGGAAACCATATGGAGTACACATCTTTAACGATACAATAGCTTTAGCCACTTAAATGGAAGTACTTAATAAGAAACTAAATAGTTTAGTGAGTAGAGTTCATAGTGCATTGAAAGGTTAGGTAGTCTGTGAGAATTGTAGTGGTACTTCATGTGGGAAATCCTTGTAAGACTGAGCAAGACTAATTTACAGGAAACTTTTATAGGCAAAGAGGAGATTCGTACTTAAACACTTACAATCATGGGTGGAGGAACCATTCTAACTTTTCATGGTTCAATAACCAAAACTACGAAAACCCTCCACCATCGAATCTTCAGAGAGCCCTACTACCTAACTTAAGAGCTAAGGCCTAACTTCCATAAAAGAAGTCTAATTTTGGGGAGACCATGTTAAAATACATCCAATCTAAGTTTTTTATAGAATAGCAAATTTAATTAATAAACTATACAAAGTAATCAAAACAATTACAAGCTAAAAAAAAAAGGGACAAGAACCCCCTGAAACTAAAGATAGCTGAAAATTAAAGTAATTAGGCTTGAAAAAAACAAAAGAGGTCAAGCAAGAAGCCTAAACTAACCAAAATACATACAAAAGGACAAGATAAAAAATTAGCTGGCCTCAGAGTTAACGAACTACCACTTTCTCAACACAAGGGGGTAAGGATGCAAAACAAGAAGGTTATGATCATGAATTTAGATATTCAAGTGAGCCAAATAATATAGACCTTATAGGGTTACTTAGAAAATCTACCTAGTATTATCGAAGTCAATCTTAGAGAGCATGTTAGGACTATCAACTTGATGAGTAGAAAAAAGGTGGAAAGTGCTAGTTTAGAATAGGAGGAAGTAAAAGAGAAGAGAGAAGAGAGTGGAGGAAGAGTAGGAAAAAGAAGAAAGTAGAGAGTGAAAGGGAGAAGAGACCTAGGTTATTCGTCAATCCTAACACGCAACCATACAAGACTAGGATTTCATACCCTTAGAGACTTAAAAACGCCAACTTGGATAAGAAATTCAAGAACTTTTTAAAACTATTTAAGAAGTTATGGAATAATATCCTGATTGCTAAGGCATATACTCAAATGGTTTCTTATGCCAAGTTCTTAAAGGAAATCCTGTCGACTAAAAAGAAATTATAGGAATATGAGCTATGAAGATTGATGAGTGCTCCATAATTTTACGTAGAAAGTTTCCTTCAAAGCTTAAAGACCTTGGTAGTTTGACCATTCCATAGATGATAGGTAACTTAGATAGGGCTCTGATGGATTTAGCACAGAGTACCAATTTAGTGCCCATGTCCATTTTTTGGCAGCTAGAATTAAGGAAACCTAAATCCACAATAATCTCTTTTTAGTTAGTTGATTAATCTATTATCTACTAGAGGGATCATCGAGGATGTGAGCTTTAAGGTTGGTTGATAAACCTATTTTTCTTATTGATTTCTTAATATTAGATTGGAAGAAGATAAGCCTATGCCTATAATCATGTGATGGCAATTTATGGCTACTGCCAGGGTCATAGTGGATGTTAGGAGAGGAAAGTTGATTGTAAAGCTTCAAGTTGAAGAGGTCATATTTAACATCTTTAGTTCATCTATTTTCCCTCTATAATTAGCTCTTGTATTTACATTACGGTGGGGATTGATGAGTCCAAATGTCATAAGGCTTTTAATGTAATCAAGGAAAAATAAAGCTTACTGACTTAAATTTTGACAAGAAGAGGAGGAGCCTAAACCAATTCTAGTCCTATATCCCATTTAAATTTTTTGGACTTTTGATTTGTGTAAACAAGGTGAAGGTCCCTAGTGACAATGATTTAAAGCCCTTATGGTGTCTCAACAACCCAGTCTAGTTAGAGATATAAAAGAAGCTCATTTTGGAAGGCAACATAATAAAAAATTAGGATTTTTTAGTTTATTAGTTAGTTCCTTATTGTTTCATATTCCATTAGTTGGTTTCCTTAGGTTTTACTTTTAGTAACTAGAATTCAATATATTTTAGCAATTTAGATGCATGATCCCCTAATATTTTGATGGTCTTTGAGTTAAGGATTTTTAGAGGAAATTGGGAGTCAAAAGCAAGGAAAATAAATGTTTAGCAGATAAAAAACATCCCACTTCTACAATTCTATTATAGTTTGTTCAACTCCAACTGAAGCCCAACTATATGACATTAATAAGGGTTATTAATAGTGCTATTGTAGACACTATCACCCACCATCAGACACCATGTCTTATAAGAAGATAATGTTGTTTTGGCCCAAGCCTTAATTTATATCATTTTCTTCAATTTCTACCTTAAACCTACCATTCTTTAACCTTTTAAAATCATTTACATCCTATTCTAACCTATTTTTGCCTCTTTTCACCATAGATCAACCAAGGTCATTCAATAATTTTCAAATTTCTGTTAATCCAAAACCCAGTTTCACTTAAGGTCCAGTATTTTCACTCAATTTTTATACATATCTTAAGTTATTCACTATGAAAGTTGCTACCTTTCATCATTTCTCACTTGTTTGCAACTATTTTTACCCCTTTTGGCCATAAAATCTACACTATTATTTCACTTTCATCATTATCATTCATTTGGAACCATTTTGAGGTCTAATCCCATCGTCACAATAAAGGAATATTTTAGTCACAATAACTATATTCTTGCGATACTCACTAGAGATTCTAGTGGATTTAAGCAATTTCTAGCCCTTTATAGCTTAATTCAAGATCAGTTTTTAGTTAGATGTTGCCAAGGTCGTTCATAGCTTCTAATTTGAGAAATATGCCCATATTTGATGAGGATTAGTTTAATAGAAGAAAAAGTTTTGAGTGGTTCAAGGCCTACAATATCAATGACATCATTGAGAAGTGTTGTGTAGTCTCACTAGTAGAGATGGAGTTTGATGTTGCTGGAGCCTTTCCAGTACTTAGCTAAGAACCTGTCCTTCAATTCATTAGGCCATACTTTCCTACTCTAGTTAACAAGTTCTACATTATCATAGAGAAAAGCAGGAAACATGTTGAACCAAAGGAGATCCCACTTCGTTATGATGATAAAAAATGATGTTGTTTCTAATGGTTGTTATGATTAAGTATGTTAAAAGATACGTGGATTCATTTAAGGAGTCTTGGAGCTTAATTGGAGTTTATAAAGATCATATATGAAGACTCAAGTCATTGAAGAAGCAAATTAGTATTGATATAATTTTATTTATATAACTTTTATAGTAATTTTTGCTTTGCTTGGTTTTGGTTATTTAAAAGGCTCTTTCGTGCATATTTGAATACATGATATAAAAATGAGTAAAGGTTGAATAATTAAGAGGTATTATATATGATTGATATGTTTGTATTTGAAAAATCCTCTTGATGTATGAATATGTTGTACATGAATGCATGAGTTTGAGTGTTTAATAAAATTAGTTAAGTATGTGATAACATGAAAATGAAAGTGATAAGATTAAACAAAATTGATAATTTGAATGAATTTAGATGTGTTAAGATTGTATAATTGTGTAAATTATGTTTGTTTTTTAGTAATATATGATGGAATATTTTTAATTGGGTTTAGAATTGATTTGAATTAATTTTGGATTGAGTTAGAGTGGTCTGGGTAGAGGGAGTGCCAACCTAGGAAAGGTTAGCCGACCAAGTAGCGAGGGTTAGTCAACCAGTAACCATGTTAGCCTTATATGGTACCTAAGAGGGGGTAAATTAGGCATTAAAATTTTCTTCTAATTAAAACTTAATCTTATTTAACCAATTTATTGTAAATGCTGAAGCTAAACAATAATCTATTTCACCAAATTAAAAATATTAATAAATTAAATAAATTCATAAATGTAAAGAGTAAGGAAGAAGGATACAAAAGATTTATCCTAATTCAATGTGGTCCGCTTACCCTTACATCTAGTCCTTAACACTACTTGTTAAGATTGTTGTACTGCTACAAAAAAAAATGTTAGAAACACAATCCTTTTTCAATACTAAAAAATAATCTTTCATTCTTCCTTTCAAGGTTAAGGAATAACCTATCACTCCTTTTTCTAGGACTAAAGGATAACCTCTCAACACTTTTCTTTTATAGCTCAAGAATAACCCTTACACAAATACACTCACAATACAAGCACCATTCTCACACAAACACCTTATAAAAATTGTTACTCTTGACTCGCCAAGGTATATAAGGTGCACTATAAACTTGTATATGAAAATGTAATACAAATACTCACAAAAATATTATATGTATAGGAAATACTACACCAAAACTCACAATATAATCATGATTTCCCAAACACTTTATAAGATTGATTTCAATACTTCTTTTTACCAAAAAAAAAAAAACACAAGCATATTTATATCCATCTTAAGGCTTAATAGCCGTTTATAGCCATTATAAAAAACTAGCAATTGTAAAAATTAGCCATTACAAAAAATAACAATTTATAATGTTCTGCTACAATTTTGCTGAGATTAGTTGACTGATGTTTGATTGACTGATATGTACACATAGGTCGACTCCACTTGGGTCAGGTTCTTTGACCCAAATCAATCATCCAAACTTAGTCCAAATCTTATCTTAACCCAATCAATCATATTTTAACTAAGTGCACTTAGTACCAATATTTCTTAATAAATTTTACATAATTGCACAAACTTAAAAAATTAAATTAATCTAATTCACTAAATTTCCTTAACACTTTAATTTAACAAATTTCAATAATAGCTTAACATTTAATCACATATGCAACCAATATTCCAGTACATACAATTTTTAATTCAAATTACTTTAATCTAACAAAATTTAAAATTTAATCACATATGTAACCAATATTCCAATACATACAAGTTTAATTCAAGAAAAATTAAAACAAATCACTATTTCATACAACATACATTACTTACTCTTAAAGTCACACCAATTTAACCAATTTACCAAATTATTCATTCATTCAAACCTCAATTAATTTAATTATTACACATACTTATACAATACCAAATATTCATTCATTCTTACATCAAGAAGATTTTCAAACACATATGCATGATTAATCCCATTCAACACTATGGTTAGAACAGAAGAAAACATACACAAACTTACTCATAACAACTTATCAAATTTTACTCTTGAACTTGATCTTCTCTCTTCAATCTTCAAGTTCATCTCCAATGCTTCTCTTATCATCAAGATGGCCTTCAACTTCATCTTGCTTTAACATAAACTCTCAAACTTGCTTTTTAACTCTAAGGCCTCATAACCATACACTTCAATTCTTTACCATATACTTCAAGATTTGTTTTCTTCAAACTTATCTTTCACACAATAGACTATACAAATACATTAGAAAAAAACTTTTGTCATCATCAAAACAAAACTGGAACTAACTTTTGGTTCAACAATCTGCCCATTTTTTATGATGACAAAACCATGTCATATTAGGTGTACATAACAAGCAAATCATACAATTAAATCAATTAACACATATATGCAAATATCATGTGCAAATATAATAAACAAAACAAAGAATTTGCTACTCCTTTTTAATATCATATATACCATTCTCAGTCTTTTTGCAATCATTAAAAATATACACCTAATTACAAAAGGTACAATACTTGAATATCAATACAAAACAAATCACATACGAAAAGCATAATACTCTAATACATACACAAATACAAAACATGCAAAAGAGATATACACATCTTCTTCCTTTATACTAAACGTATATGGCAAATCAATTTTCAAAAACATGCCAAAAACAAATCATAAATTTACTTTTAAATAATGTTTTGAAATTTTTTTTCAATAAGTCTCCCCCTCAATAAGACATACCATGATAAACTTAAGATATCGTGTCACAAATACTCAAAAGAGGAACAAAATCAACTAAATCTCATTATAAAAATTGTCAGACACATTGCCATAGAAAATGATACCAATTGTTGTTAAAAAGAGATTAATACTCAAAAATCACATACTTGATACCAGACTTGTTGAAAAGGAGACTAGTCTATACCAATTGTTAAAAAAATATGATACCAATTGTTAGAAAATAAATTTTAAAATCCATTATTAATGTCTCTTTTAATGAAAACCAATTTTCAAAATAAGATATAACTTGTTAACAAAACCATCAACCTACACTAATAGTTGATACCAATTGTTGAAAATGATTTGTTGATACCACTTGCAATAAAAATAATGCAAATCGAGAATTGATACCAGTCAATTACAACAAAATAAGTATCATAATACCAATTGTTAATAATACCCAAAACAAACAAGTAGTAGCAACACAACGAATATCACTTATCAATGTCAAAATGGATATTCCCCCTTTATACATAATCAGAAACAAAGAATTAACTAAATATTAACTCCACAACATTTCATTATACCAATGGAATTGCTTCATGATTGACATAATCCCAAAGATCTCAAATTTATCAAAACTCTAAACTTTGAATAATTCCTCCCAAGTTAATCAAAATCGTGCATTAATTTTAAAAAATTTATAAATTTCAATGTTTAAATGACTTTAAAAGTTACACTTATGACTCCTGAAATTCATGCATTTTTTAAATCAAACTTCCATAGACAATGCATGATGGGAATCATATCACATTTCAAATCCCTGAACATAGACATCATTGAAACATAAATACATTCGGGCATTTATATTTCAAATAATCATAGAGTAAGTATATGAAGTGGATAAACAATTGCTACATTACACATTCAAGATAAAAATTCAAAATCATCATATGATACTCTCCTTTCATAATGAATTTTAAAAATATGCCTTAATACCCTTTATCAAAATTGAAAAAATGTAAAATTTCAACAATTTCAACTTTTCAAAAGTGAAAGATCAAATAACTTAATGGTCAAAGCATATACTATTCAATAATCAAATATCATGCTCCACTTAAGTATATAGATAGTGCTTTAACACCACAATTTTTAATTCTTAATGGCATAAACATTAAACATCTTTTATGATTTTGAAATCCATTTCAAAATCCCAAATGCCATCAATTTCTTTTAAAAAAATGAAGTTTAAGAAAGTTCATTTGATTTGGAAAATTTCAATACTCCTTAAGAATGTTATTTGATCTTCTAAAAAGTTTAATGACAAGCTTAATATGAATAAACTAAGATGTAAATGCTATGTCATAAATTTTCAAAATCAAACCTTAGGGGATTTCAAATATTATAAAACCCACGATATCTAGATTTGAAAATTTTAATGCATTATGTCTTTGTCAAAACTTATTTTTTTTATAAACTAATGTGCAAATGCAATTTATCAAAAACATCAATCCTAAGTAAACAATTTTATAAATAGAAATCCTCCATATTTTAGAAAACTTATATTCTCTCCCTTAATGAAAGTAATTTCTTTTAAAAAGTGTAAGTGCAAGTTTTAAAATATAAGAGGGATCAAAATGTCAAAAATCATTTTGAATAAAAGTATACTCCAAATGCTCCTACATGCTTCCTTATCAAAAATCTAATGCAAGATGAATCAAAATTTGTTTATAAAATGATTAATCAACTAAAAAAACCCTTAATAAGGAAGATCATTCTATAAACATTCATCAAGATATAATTTTCAATTTTCCTAAACATGTAAAATCCAATCATATAGGGATGCCATGTATAAGACTCTTTGACCAATTAAAAAAACTTACTCAATAAAATGAAGAAACAATATGCATGAATTAATAATCTAAGTGCAACTTTAAATTTTCAAGGCATTTAAATAAGAAACCATCATTGAAAACATTAAATAACATGTAAAAACAATTAATCATACAAATTTAACTTTAAGGCATACCTCCCTTTCATGTTATGTCATCAATTGCTTTACTTGATTTCCTTAGTTCAATAGTGTTGGTGATTTCCTATTTCTTTTCCTCTTATACTCTTGGAGATACCCTTAAAAAACCTACAAAAACAAATTTAATGAATTTTTTGTATCCACATCATCTTGGGCCCTTGAGGGTTATTTTCATGCCTATCTTATCCATTAGACAAAACATTTACTTTTCTTAAATGATCATAAAAAAATGTGCTACATGCCCAAAATGTCCACAAAAATGACAAGACAATGGTGCACACGATCTATATGCATTTCTATGAACATACCTTAGTCTAGAATCATTAAACTTCTAATTTTATCATATGAATGATAATGGGGTCCCATGTTTTTCTTATATGCATTTCTAGGTCTAAACATTTTTCTTTTATGAAATTATTGCCTAGAATTTGCACAAGGCACATTTAATGGCCTATGACCAAAATGATACACATTTCTAGAAACATTCCTACGAGTATGATGGGTATATGATATGTAAGGCCCATGTGTATCATATTATTTTTGTACATTTGTATGGAAATAGTGTCTATTTTTAGGCATATGCTCATTCTTTCTATGAGATAGTCTTGATGCATACATAAATACATGATGATGTGAAAACAAGAGTGATAAACTCTACTAGCGTTAGCCTTTCCCCTCCTTTTTGTGTGGTTGAGGTACCAATTACAACTCTTTCTCTTACTTCTTGAGCAGTCCTTTTCCTCCATCCCTTGGGCCACCAATGCCTATTAACAAGTAATTTGGTAAGGCCTAATCTTAGTCCTTCCATGCTTGACTATTTTTAATATCTGTCCCCTGGCCTCATCCTTCTCTTGCAAAATGTCCATCCCCAATTCTTCCTCTGTCCCTAACATAACTATTGAAGTAGATATTGTCCAACTTTACCCCCTCCCCTCTCAAATAAAAAATCCTTGTTCTCTTGATGATGGGTTAGCTTTAAGGTTACTGGCCCTTAATAGCACCCCTCACCCAACCTTTCTATATCTTCTTCGACCTCTGGTCCCCCTTAATTGATACCTAACCCAACTATCTCTATTCTTGGATTCCCTTCAAATCCTAGACCTAAACCTGACATTACCTCTTCTAGTAACCTTCATATGAGGCATGCTGCCTAAAATTTCTCCCTCTCTCCCTCAGGTCCTTGTCCTTCTCCTCAAGAAGCAAGCCTAAATGTTGTCGCTAGAAAAGGTTCACCTTTGGCCCCTCCTTCTTTCAACATATGCAAGGATGTTGTGGAAGAGGAATCTTGCTTTATTAATAATGATAGCCTTCATGATATTCCTCCGATCTTTGATGGTGATAAAATCAGAATCGATCCCCCTAAAAGTAACAGATAGGGGCATATAACACCTCAAAAAATGTATGATTAGCTTCTTTTTTAGTAAAATATAGCTTCTTCCTATTATGTGGAAAGTTGCTTTAGTTTTCTGGCAAAACTTTGGTCTTTAAGAAACTCTGATAATAGAGGATGACCTATTTTTGTTTAAGTTCTCATCACATGGTGGCCTTGAAACTATCCTCAATCAAAGCCCCTAGAATATATTTGTCCATCCTCTATTTCTTTGAAGATGGTAGAGGGGTCTCGTAGCATCAAAAAGAAAATTTCCATAGCCCCTATTTAGGTGAGATTTTATAAAATCCCCCTTGAATATTGGTCGGCAGAAAGTATAAGTAGGTTGACTAGTATGATGGGGAAACCCATAAGTGTTGACTCTACTACTGGCAAGATGCAACACGACAGCTATGTGGGATGTTGTTTTAAGGTAGATATCTCTAAGCCACTACTAGACTCCTGTGAATTGGTGATATATGATGCTAAGGGACAAAAACAGTGGACAAAGATTCCCATCTCATTCCAGAACAACACCAAGATTCCTCTTTAGAGAATCAGTGCCTATTTGGATGGGCTTATCCTAGTATAGCTTTTGTTAGTAGAATTTTTTTTGTAGATATTTTTTTAAAAGAGCTTTTCTAAAAAGCCAGTTGACTATTTGATTGTCATTTTAAAAAGATTTTTTTTAAAGAGGTTCATTAAGTAGATTATTTGGCAACATAAAAATAAAAAGAACTTTTAATTTTGACTATATTTTATTTTGTAATAAAAATAATTTATGCATATAAATATTATTTAAAGTATATTTAAACATTATTTAAAGCACAATATATTAATTATTATATAATCTTAAACCATATGAAACATAAATAAAAATATATCAAACCAAATCTGTTATAATTATAACATAAGTAAAAAACATAAGATGGGGATATATAGGTATTATGAGCATTATGTTAAAAAAATAAAGGCAAAAGCAACTAAAAAATAAGTTCATTAATTGATCTGAAACATCTACCCAAAAAGTCATTTTAGAGGCTTTTTAGAGAAGCTCCAAATTTGAGCTTCTTAAAAAAGCTATATTTTGATTGTTAAAAAAGTTATATCTATTAAAAAAGTGCTTTTTAATTTTACAACCAAACACCCATCTTTTTTAAAATAAGGCTTTTATGGTGGAGAAAAGGGCTTATTGAACTTCCAAAAGCCCATCCAAATAGGCACTAAGACTGCAGGGATAGCAGTGATTCAACTTAGTTTCAAGCTCTCATCATTGAGAAGGAGTCAGTAAAAGGACCCCAAGCTATCCAAAGAGTCAATAAAGGTGAGGAATTTTATTTCCAAGCTCATCCTACAACTATTGAGGCTCAAATAATCACTGTTCCAAAAGAAAGGCTCAATGCTAAGGAGCTTGAGCTAGCTCCCATCTTCTTTGATGATCTCTTTAAGCCTATTGATAAAGTAGGTGATACTCCCTATAATATTAATGAATCATATAAGGGATGGGAGCCTGAAGCTATACCAATTCCTTCAGATTATCCTTTAGAACTGCTAGTAATTCACTCCTAAATTCATTTACTTTTTCTGATATGGATGACTATAATATCTGGTCTATAAAGTCTTCATTTTTATGGAGCGAGGGAAGAAAAAGACCCAGAACAAATCCAGAGATAAGAATAAATTCCTTAGCCTCCATGAGGCACTATAAATTTCTTATTTTAGAAAATGAGGGGTATTATTTGCCTCCATAAAATTCTCGAGCTAAGGAATTTTGTGAGGATTGATATCCCTGTGTTCATTTGCATCCTATAATCTAAAATCAAATTTGTCAGTAAAATTTGCTCTCTAGCCTCTGGATTACTTGTTATTTCTTCCTTTGTCCATAACCTAGATCATGCAAGCAATGCCATGATTATTTGTATTTGGAATTCTATCATGTTATCCTGTCATCTTATCCATACCTCAGACCAGCTCCTCCACTTTAAAATTTCTATTCCTTCCTTGTCTTATAGTTTTGACATTTCCTATGTTTATGGCCTTAATAAGATGCAAAGATGACTCCCTCTTCTGAGGTGGATCAAAAGTATTCATTCTCAAATTTCCTCTTCTCCTCAGGTTTTGGTAGGGGACTTCAACTTTATCCTCCACCCTTCGAAGTCTTCAAACCCTTCTCTCTCATATACTAAAATTATCATTAATCTTTGAGATTATATATACGCTAGGAATTTTAGTGACCTTCATTTCTCTGGTCAGTTTCATATATGGTCTAACAAACAAGATGCCCCATCCTTTTTGAAAAAAAAAAAAGAAGAAGCTTGTCATGGCCCTTCTTAAACCTTTGTTGCTTTTTTCCTTCCCCTCTTCCTATGTTCATTTTGATTTTCCCTTTTTTCAAACCATAGTCCTATAAGTCTCTTCCTGTATAGCCCTTAGAAAAGATCCTCCCCTTTTAGATTTTTCAATTTTTTATTTTAAATGCCATCCGTAGCTTGGAGTTCCCATGTCCAAGGAACCCTTATGAGGGTTGTTTAAAAGCTTAAAGCTGTTAAAAAGGCTTTGAAGTCCTTAAATAGTCTGGAAATTTGAGCCATTGATACTAATGTGAAAGTAGCCTATGACAACCTTCTTGCTATCTAGAATTCTCTTAGTTCTAAGCCAGCTGCTTCCTCCTTGAAACTTGCTAAAAAGTAGACGCTCTAAAACCATTTTATAGGCCTATCTCACCAAGATTCCTTTTATAACCAAAAAACAAGGGTTCACTGGTTGAAGGATGGAGATAGAAACACCAAGTATTTTTCACCATTCCCTTCGTCTCAGAAGAAACTTGAACACCATTTCCTCCATCCTTAGTCTCAACTATTCTTTTCTTTCTAATCCCTAACATATTTAGATATATTTTTCAACTTTTTCAAAGCCTCAATGTGGTCCAAAAGAATTAAGGCTCTTAAACTTAATATCTTGAGTAGATTCATCAAGTCAAAATTGGCCCCCAAGCTAGCTAAGACTTTAACTACTCCTTTCTCTAGTTGTGATATAAGAAAGGCTTTTTCAGCTTCAATCCTTCAAAAGCCTCATAGGAGTCCCTCGAACAGGAGTGCTTTAGGCCAAAGCAACACAAGGAAGAAAGGTTGGTAAGGAGGTCAAAAAGTTGAAAAACCTGACGGGAGAGCATCCTCTGCTATAACCAGGAAAAAGGAGAGTTAAGGGGCAATGGTTAGAGAAGAGAGGCAACCTAACAACACTCAAGGAGGTAGGTAAAGTTGAGATCCAAAGGGGATTGACCAAAATTCTATCCAAATTTTTTTCCACAAAGTAGGGATCAATCTGTTTGTTAGACTAGGTGAAAAACTAACTTGAGGCTCGAAGGTCATCGAGGTTACAATGAAACAGGCAGTCTCTCAAGTTCAAAGACCTTACCAAAAACGAGGTATGGTATTAAATTCCTTGGCAAAGAGCCAAGGGGAGGAAGTGGACTGACAATGGGTATCTTTGATCATCTGCCAGAGGGAAAGGCGAGAGGCTGCGTCATGAAGACCGTACACATAAGAAAGAATAAAATTGTGATCCAACATAGGCACATAGACAGACAAGTGCAAGAATTGAGTAGCAAAGAGGAAAAATTGGTAAGACACCAGGTCCAAATTCCAAACACAGATAATTTTGGCATAAGTAACCTGCTGAAGGTTATGAAAAAAGCATAGTTCCAAAAGACAAAGGAAGCAATAGACTCAATCTTATTAGGATTCTTCAGTCTTGAATCCAAAAGGCAATCAAAACAAGGATTTTCCCGCATGACAAAACTCTGACCTCCAAGGACCTTACGAGGTCCATTAAGTTCTCTAACATTCCAGAAGATAAACTTCATCATCTAACTATCAGGGTAAGAATTCTTCTTTCCTATTATGCCTCTTCCCACAGTCCATAGACACAGATGCTTCAGGATCCAAGGAATCATCACAAAAATCCTGATCAGACAAGGAACCTAAGGGTAAAAAGGAAGTGTCACAGGAACCTCAGGAGGAGCCTTGGGGGATTCAGGCAAAAGTGGATCACCAGAAGGAGTGGCAGTAGAAGGGCTAGTTATCCATTGAAGATGAGAGGATGGCTCTGGCCCAATTGGTGAGGGAGACCTTAACTCTGACCTGACAGAACCACTAGGGCTAGAGCTGAATCCAATACCTCAAAAGAGTCTACTCCTACTTGGCTACCATTGATAGTTATTCATGCCATCTTTTTAATTAGTTCTTGGGCTACCACTGAAGTTTTAATTTTTAGAGCATAAATAAAGTCGCATTTATCATTTGCATGGTTGATTGAATGAGACCATTGTACAATGTTTGAATTTAAGGCCACATAGGGAGACCATTGTGAAGACATCTTCTATGTCTCATATAGACTCCTTCCCTCTAATTGTATGAAAGTTGAAATATGATTTCTCAAACTTGTTCTCTTTGTAAGTGGGAAATAATTCATATCAAATCTGGTAAATATGTTTCTAACATCCAAATAATAGCCTAACTTAACATCTACTTATGTAGTAGGGTGAGTCAGGGTCGATTAAAAAGAACTCATGTGGAATTGCTAGTTCTAATGTTATGAAAAAATTAAAAACCCCTGGTACTATGAAACTAAAATAAACAGAAATATAAATAAAGGAATGAAAGTTAAAAGCACAAGCACAGAGTATAAAGACTATGTTCTTGATAAGATGTTAGCATATATCATTTATACATCTACTGGTCATTAAAAAAATATGAACTATGTTCTAGATAAGATGTTAGCATATAGATACAAACAAGCACTTGTGGTCTAAATTACTCTAATGAATGTAAATCCAACAAGGTCTAAAAATACCATAACTACACCATAATCTAGAATAAGCTCTCTAGATTTAATAGTGTAATTGCATTAAGCTTTAAGGAACAACTAACTTAAGCCATACTATCAAAAGCTCATATCATATAAATTAAAGAATAAAAAAATATAATAATGGAATAAGATTTACTTACATATTTAATTAACCTATTGGTAGTTTTGATATTCACTAATGACAATTACAGATCACAAGCTCATACCTAACTTTTAAACTAAAAATTAAAAATAAGGTTATCAAACCTACGAATAATCTTGAATTTTTTACACTAAATCAATGTTTTGGTTGAACCTTAATATAGAAACATAGTACCCATGAAAACCAATTCTATTTTGACAATTGTAATACCATCATCATGTTAATACCTTCTAAATGATAAATATTTATCTAGGCATACTAAAATTAACAAGATCAGAAGATAAATTCATAGAAAACATAATGAAAAACAAATAAAAGTATTGAAAATGAAGATACAATAAACTATTGAATGATATTTAATGGTTGTCATAACTATTCAATCCAATCAAATCTAATGTAAAACCATAAGTAAACTAGAGTAGAAAGAAAACAATAGCAAAAAGATAGCTAAATCCAATATAATATAAGCTCTAATTTTTTTAGAACACAAAATAAACAAGTCCTTTTATTTAAACAAACAAACTTTTTTTTAATTTACACAAGGCATCCTATTCCCAAATTCATATAAAAAAACCCAAATAACATGATCTGAAACACTTAAACAAAAAGACTCAAAATTGCACTCAAAATAAGCAAAATTTGAAGTTATAAGTTATTTAAGAGTTAATCAATGTTTACCAAATCAAGGACATCAAACGGATATCACAATTAGCGAATGTCTAAAAACTAAGATCATATTAAGATGAAACATTCAAATCATCACTGTAAGACTCACAACAAATCCAATGCAAGAGGATTGATTCTTAGTTCCCTCTTCAACACTTAAAATAAACATTTTCCCCATTGTTTGAAAAGTAAAAGAAGCACAATGGATGGAGGGAACAAGAATACTCCCTTAAATGATGCAGGCCATTAAAGTCTTTAATGAAAAAGATTACAACACCCTTTTGCACCTACAAACAAAATAATTAGAAGAAAGTAAAAACACTAAAATAGAAAGCAACTAAAAGGTAGAAAAGACATGAAACTAGAAAGATGGTTAGGATGCCTTCAAACAAGCACGTGTTTGAGGTCTTTAATTTGACTATTTTCTCACATATTAGCCACCATACTTTGGAACTTCTAGTTCCATCACCAATAAATTATGAATTTGGTACTCATTTAAGTGCGTATTTGTGTTTAGAAACTTTCTTTTCTTTTAAAATTGAGTGAAGATCCTTTAGAGATGGTGTAAGGCTTCAAAACCCTTTCATGGAAGCTCCCAAAATTTTTGGAGGAATGGGAGATCAACAAAATAACCCTAGAAGGGTTATCATAAGAGTGTGTCACACCACACCCACGACTTAGACTCGTGGCGGATATCAAGGCCATCGGTCTAGGCTGTGGGTCTCCTAATAACTTCAACTTTCCTTCACATTTTCTACTCTAACTCCTTCTATAAAATTTCAATGATGATGAAATTTGATATGAAGGGTCCTCACATGATATTCTTTTACTTATAAAATTTTAGAAGTTCCACACTAAGGCCATATGACAAGCCATTAAAAGAAGAATATGAGAAGGTCAAACAGACACTAGTTTTGGTATAGGTGATTTTGGTGATGCATTAGGTGCAATTTTAGATTTGTAACTTTGAGCATTCATTTGATCGATCAATTATTATTGTGTATATATATTTATTGCTTGATTTAGAGGCACACATTGATTGACATCATCCAAACATTGTTGGTTCATCGAGGAAATAACTGACTAGAGTGGACTATGAGTAACCTAGATGGGTGATCTTAATTAGAAATGTGTTATGTTAAAATTTTTCAGTTAAACTTGATTTCTTTATGTTGAATTAATATTGATATGATTGTGACATTGATGATTCCAAAAAAAATTATTGTCCAAGGAGTTCGATATTTAGGATTGTGTTAGGAGTGTTTGTGAATTGAATGTGAACAAGGAAATTGAATTCTAAACTATTTGTTGAATGCCAGACATAGATCTGATGAACTATGAAAATTGAATGTGTTCATTGACTAAATGTGATTAATGACATATTATGTTAAATGTTGGACTTCATTACATAAATATGCATGTTCACATAAAGGAGTTATGACCAGAGCAGCCAATGTGACAAGAGCTTAAAGCTCAGTTATGCACATTAGAGCCCCAGGCTCAACATTTAATGAGCCTAGTATCCACAATGGATACGGGACAATACTGAAATGAGCCTGGTATCCACAACAGATACGGGATAGTGAATTAGGCGATTAGTCATATCAAAGTAAAAATGAAAGTGAATCTCATTTGCATTTGCATTTGTATCTTTACCAATGATCATGAGATTTATTGCATATAAATGTTGAATTATATTGAGACAATAATGTGAAATGAAGTATTATGATAACTGAATGACTTGTTTTGAAATGTCTATATAAAGTTGTTGTATTCAGAATGTACCTCCGAAATCATTATGTAAAGTTATTTTATTTTAAAGTGCTTATTGAATTATGATGAATATAGTGGAACAAGAGATATAGTTCTGATGGTTCACTCACTGAATTTGTAAAACTCATCAAAATTGCAACATTGATTTTTTTGGTACTGAGAGGAGACCTTGCTTATAAAGCAATCTAGTTGAAGACTAGTAACATCCATTTTGGACGCAAGATATGGCTCAAAGTTCTTGTCTATAGTCATTTGAGGAGTTTAGATAGAGTGATTTTGTATAGTTTTATTTCTTGTAGATATGTTGTATAAAATAGTGTGATCATATATGGTTTTTGATTTGTAAAATATGGTTAGTTTGTAATAAAATGACAGTGTAAACATGTTTTGTTAATGAAATGAGATATGTTGACATTTTAAATACTTCTGTTCTTGAATGAAAT
>JAOXYD010209979.1:0-20450 GCA_028565735.1 Pinacopodium congolense
GCTATACAACGCCCTGTAACCCATCGTATAGCTCGCTAAGAAACAAGGGTTATACGATACCCTGTAGTCCTTCATATATCTCCTGGTGACCCACCATATATCTTGAGAAAAACATGAAATATAGTTCAATTCAATTCTAAATCTTTGCAAACACTTTTCTAACATTAATCAAGACTGTAAACAAGTTTTAAAACATAATTCAAGACTATTTGGATCATTAAAATATTTCAATTAACACAAACATAATAATTGCCTTGATTATGAAAATTTTAATTCTTAAACAACTTAAAACCTTTCAGATAGTCCTTAATCCTTCCATAAACTAAAATTCATAATATAACATATTTAAACATGCTTAATCAACTTCAAGAGGCATTTTAAATCACTTAAGCTTATTAAGAGAATTTTTATAAAGAAAAATCACACATCTTCTCATGATTAAGTAACTTTATACCTATAAACCATTTTAAAACATTTCCTAGCATATTAATTCTATAATCAAATTTAGTTAATCACTTGCAAATGATGGTGTAAAAATGTCATGTAAATGTGAGAGCCCTTTCAAGAATTGGTAAAGAACAAGTTTAGAAAACTTATAATACTAAGACACTTGCCTAAACTTATCCAAACTTGATCTTCTTTACTTGTTCTTCACTCTTGATCCTTCAATGCTTGAATTGTTCTACCTTAGCCTCTATAAACATGTTCTTGCACTTTAGACATTTACCTATCTTAATTACATATCAAAACTTAAGTATTAGTAACAAACATGTTTTGTCATAATCAAAATACATGATTGCAACCTCCTTGGTTCAACAATCTCCCATTTTTGGTGATGAAAAAATATTTGATATTAAAAGCATATAAAACGTATATGCAGTACATTTTATGTAACAATTCATCATGTATGAAATGACATGTCTTTAAAATTATATTCAACCTTAATATCACACATTTCTCTCTCACTTTTTGAAATCATAAAAAAGATTATCAATTGCAACTAAATATTTTATCTTAAAATCAATTGTAAATAGTTTTTTAAACTTACCCCCCTTAATTCATACATCTTAAATGAAATACCAATTGTATATTTGCTCTCCCTAAATGAATGCATTTTTGCATTATGGGATAATTATGCATGTAAAAGGGATAAGATAAACAAAATGCATTAAAAAAATTCTATTATGCATATTTATGCACCAAAAATAAATTATATAACTTTGCATAAAAAAAATGTTATGCACCTTTGTGCACCAAGAGCACACATTATGCAATTTCATATAAAAAACATGTGTTTATGCATCTTTTTCTATACAACTACATATTGTGCATATTTCACATAAAAAACACATGTTTGTGCATATATTTCATGAAAATCACATGTTTCACATGATATGTTTAAAAAATGCATAATTATGCAACAAGAAGACATATTCATTCATATAATGCCTATTATGCCTCAATAACACAAGTAATGCTTATTTTTGCATTCTAAACATACATTATGCAATAATAACATGTAAACTTTTCATAAGTCATGTAAAAAAAATTCAAATATGTCAATAAAGATGTATTCCCCCTAAATTTATGCATTTTAAAACATTTAGTTACATAAGGGGAAAGGTACTTATCTTAAACCTTCTTAAAAAAATAAAATAAAATTGAAAGGTGATACCAATTGAAAATAATTGATACAATTTTTCAAATATAATACCAATTGTAAAAATATAATGTCAATTGATAAGAATTAAGAAGATGATACTAATTGAAAATTGAAAGATATGGTACCAAGTGCAAAAATTATTAAGATTCTCATATCAATTAAAAACATCAATTTAAAATAACATTTTTCTTAAACTTATTCAAGGAATCCATTTCTAAAAGATGCAAAAATCTAATTTTAAAATATGTGCAATGCATCATTTTCAAATAAGTCTTATGCTAAAATCAATATAATGCACTAATTTAAAAAATCATACAACAATTTTAATAAAATACATTAATTTCAAAGGTTATGCAATGACTTTAATGCTAAAAATGTAATGGCTCCCCCTAAACACATGAATATATTTTTCAATTAAAAATAAATAGCTAAAGACAAATTTTTTAAAATCAAACACAAACATTTAAAAATCATGTCAAGCTGTATACTATCAAATAATGGTGATCTTTTCACTTTCCACTTTAAAGTTGGAGATATCACTTCTTCTTACTTCCTAGCTTGGCACCGAGTTAGCACTAATAAATGTTAACCTACAAAACAAAGAACCTAATACTTTTTAGGAACCTACGTTAACTTAGTCCTTAGGGGTTAGCCTTAAACTCTTATTCATCCTAAATTTTTAAGGGTTTCTTAAACATTCTTTGTTTAATAAAACAAAAATTTTCAACATGTCTAAATTTTCCATAAAAATTACAAACATATGTGACATTATGCATATGATCATGAAATTTATGATCTTTATGTCTAAATGGATTTCTCAATCTAACATCTCTAAATGTATTTTCTTGATGAATATTATGCCTAGAAAATGAAAGAAACTTGTTTCTTGGCCTAGAATGAGTATTAGATACATTTCTAGATGGATGGAAATGTATATGGGGTGCATATAAGATGTTTGGCCTAAATTTTCTAAAACAAGGCCTAACATTATACATATTCTTTTCATGATGAAAGTGGAATCTAGGATGTTATTGAAACATGCCTCTACCCTTAAGCTTATGGTTTCGATGAGTATGGGAATATAAAGACTTAAATTGCCTGACTTGATGCCTATAATGAGGCTTAAATGTATGCATGTCCCTTCTTTGATGCAATTGCTTCCTAGCATGTAAATATGATCCATTCTTAAGATTATGCATATGCAAATTAGAAGCATGAGAAGGCTTAGAATCTCTTTGCCCCTTTTAAGATCAAAATGCAACATTATGAGATGGTTGTGTATTCCTAAATAAATTATGCCTTTTTCTTCCTTGATGCACATTCTTCCAAAAAATTTTCCTATATGCATATATGAATGCATGATAGTTCTGCTAAGAATGTAATTTTGATGAAGATGCAATATCCTTAAAAGATCGCCTAATATGAACTTTGGATGATGATGCACCATTAACAAATGAGGGCTTAGGTAAAATTTCATCTTCTAAGTTATTTCCCTTAATAAAAATAGTTCCGGCATTCTTAGAAACATTTTCATCAACAAAACCTAGGCCTTGCCTATCATTGGAACACTTTTGTCCTCCTAACCTGTAATCTAACCTTTCTTTACCCTTTATGAATTTAGATAATGATTCTTTAAAAGCATCTATTTCCTTATTCAAATACTCATTTTCATGCATTCCAACAACCATATATTTAGAACCTAACATGGCATTCATTTCATTCTTCAATCTCTCAATTTATAAAATGCATCCATTCTTGGATTTTAATACATTATGCACCTCAATTTTCAACTTCTTATTCTCATGGATGCAATCATCCAAATCCTTCTTCAAAAAATCAATCACATTCATCAATTTATCATTTTCAATCATACATTCATTTGAAACAACATTTACACTTGTAGATTTTAAAGCATACAGATCATTCTTTAACTTCTCATTTTCTACTCTAAAATCATCCATCAACTTCTTGCAATCCTTATGTTTTAAAGATAATTTCTTCCTTCTCATGGTAGCATGTTCTAAACATCTAACTAATTCGTTATAGCTCAAACCTACTTCTAAAACATTATTCTCATCATTATTGGAGTTAGAGTTAGAAATTACCTCATTACTTTCCTTTTGAACATTTGATGATGATGGAGCTTCTTCCACAAATTTTACTAAGCATACATTTGTAGTCTCTTCTTCTCTTTAGCTACCTTTACTTCCTTCATATCTTCTTTGGATTCTTTTATATTATTTCACATATAAAATTTTCTCTAATCTAAAGAAGACATCATTAGTCAAAACACACATTGAAGCTTTATCAAGTATGCACCTATCTAAAGCATCATAGGTATGCATGGCCTTTTCATTTAAGGAAATAATTTTTTCTCCATTTAAAAATCCATGAGTTCCATTTGAAATAAATTCCTACAGATAAAAGTCTTGACTTACAAGAAATAATTTTATTTTAATCTTCTATTCAAGAAAATCGTTTCCATAAAAAATTGGTGGCCTATGAACATCAAAACCCTCTTGACCAAAACAAAGTATCATGTCTAATCTTTATTAACAATTTCATTATAAATTATGAAAATGTAAGACCAAAGCTCTGATACCAATTGTAAGCCCTATGACACCTAGGGAGGGTGAATTAGATGTTTAAAAATTTCTTTTTAAATTAAAAAAATTAAACACCTTAGGTCAATTTTAACTATATGAATTCCTAAACTAAAATTCAACCTATTGGTTATAACAATATTCAATCAATAATAAAACAAACACAAGATCATAAAGATAAAGAGACAATGAAAGAGATGAACACATAGATTTATAGAGGGTCACCTACCCCAAAGATAGATTACATCATCTTTTCAATTACTTGTTGGAAATTCACTAAAAACTAATCTTACTTTAATTGGTTAAAGAGTAACCCTTACAACAATCGTACTTACAAGATCAAAAGGAACCTTTACAATCTTATTTGAAGGGTGAAGAGTATCCTAATGCAATGTTGATTAAAAAGGGTCAAGAGGAACCTGGTTAACAATCTTACTTCTAAAGTCAAGAGAAATCTAATACAATTTTCCTTAAGTGGGATAAAGAGTGACCCTTATAAATTTGACCAAAATACAACAATTTATCCAACAAAGAGAGCCCCTAAACTTAGGCTTCTAAAGCCTCAACTTAAGCTTATATAGCTTATTAACAACTTGATCAATATCAAGTTAAGACAGGGATTAAATGCATCCAATGCAATGCCAGTGCCTTATGCAATCTCTAATGTACATATATAACATAAAACAATCTAATTCACATTCAAATATCAATGTAACTATAATCTTGTTTTATAGAGGTCAAGATCAACCTTTAAACAATCTTTTTAAATGAAAAAGAGGAGCCTTAAGTTAATCACAACAACTAACAAAGCAAATCCCCTAAATTAGTAACCAAAACACACTTTCTATAGTGTTTTACTAAAGCATATGGAAAATAAAAGGATTATGAAACTTTGAGAAACAATATAGAAAGTCTCTTTACACCTTAATAGATCATATACAATCAATTTGTTCCAACAAAAATTAAATTCAATAGCTAAATGATTAGATTTAACCAAAATAAATAAAACCTTTCAAATTATGCAGTCTTAATGTTCCAGCCTATAAACAAACACTTTTAACCAACCAAATGTCATTCGTCACAACAAGCCTACTAGAACCTAAATAGATCAGTTAGGAATAGATCGCAATAATAAAAATAATTTTAATCCATCAAATAGGTGGTCTAAATCAAGACCAAATTAAGAAGTGTCAAACTTGGACATTTTTAGAGCAACCTACAAAATTGATATCAAACAAGCAATAAAATAGCTTTAAAAATCAAACAAAAGCTCTAGAACACTCTTGAGACCTTAAAAAAATGAGTGTGATGATTCTGAAGCAATAAAAATAGATTTAATCACTTAAAATTAAAGAACATACTAGATGAACAAAAACAGAGATAACTTAAATGTGTGTGATTTTATGAATTTGAAACAAATGAGATATACTTTCTAAAATTAAATCATTGCTCAATCAAACTCCTGGACACTTAAATAAACTAAAGAAAATAATTTTGTATGCCTAGAAATAGGTTAAATTGATGAAAAATGAGATTGAACTAAAGGCAGTGAAAACTTTGATAGTTTTGCATAATAGAACTTTGAAAGCTTGAAACACACGGATTGATCACTTAAAAAAATCAAAAAAGAAAGCTTAATCAAAGTATTCTATATCAAATTTAACTGGAAAAAAATTTATTTTGCACGAGAAATGGATTTAAAATATGAAAATCAAAGAAAGATGAACACAGTGAAAAAATAAAGATAGTTTAAGTATTTGAGAGATTTTGATCTTGTAAACTTGTTTTTAGAGTATCAAGAAGTGTTAATAATGTTTAGGGATGATATTTATAAGGTGAGGAAGGATTTGGAGATAGAAACAAGAACTAGTTGTTTAGGGTCAAAATACCATTGAAAACCCATAAAAAAATAGTCGTTAAGCTGTTAAAGACCAATATGGTGGTTCCTAGAGACTAATACAGTAGTTCCTAGAGAGCTATATAGCACCTTGCAGCCCTTCGTATAGCTTGTTGGGAAACAAAGGTTACATGGCGCCCTACAACCCACCATATATCTCCCATTGATCTGCCGTATAGCTCCAAAAAAACATGAAATATAGTTCAATTCAATTCTAAACCTTTCCAAACACTTTTCTAACATTAATCAAGACTTTAAATAAGTTTTAAAATATAATTCAAGGCTATTTGGATCATCAAAAATTTTCAATTAACACAAACATAAGAATTTACTTGATTATGAAAATTTTCATTCTTAAACAACTTTAAAACCTTTCAAACAATCCTTAATCCTTCCATAAATCAAAATTCACAGCGTAACAGATTTAAACATACTTAATCAAATTCAAGAGGCATTTTAAATCACTTAAACTCATTAAGAGATTTTTTAAAAGACAAATCACACATATTCTCATCATTAAGTAACTTTATACCTATAAGTCATTTAAAACATTTCCTAACATGCCAATGCCATAATCAAATTCAGTTTATCACTTGCAAATGATCATGTAAAAATGTTATGCAAATGTGAGAGTCTTTTCAAGCATTGATAAAGATCAAGTTTAGGAAACTTGCAATATTAAGACACTTGCCTAAGCCTATCTAACTTGATCTTCTTTACTTAATCTTCATTCTTAATCATTTAATGCTTGAGCTCCTCTACCTTATCCTTAACAAACATGTTTTTGCATTTTAGGCATTTACCTATCTTAATTACACAAATCAAAACTCAAGCATTAGTAGCAAACATGTTTGAACATCATCAAAACACATGATTGGAATCTCCTTGTTTCAATAATTTATTTTTTAAATAAATAAAATTATAATTTTTTAATTAAAACCCTTACATTATAATTATCCTTTTATGTAAAACATATTAGTACAACCTTTTTATTATACGGTTTATATAGAATGTCTTTAACTTTTAATGAAATCTATGTTTATTTGTAGATTGTTGAAAAGATTATTGCTAAAAGGCCTCTAATAAGGGAAAAATCATTCATGTTTTGGCATAAAATATTGAGTCACATTTTTAAAGAAAGAGTTGAAAATTTGATACAAGAAAACATCCTTCTAACTATTTAGTGATTTGGAGACATGTATTGATTATTGTAGATGCAAGTTGGTTAAAATAAAGGAAAAAAGGTCAACTCATTGTTTGAATTTTTTAAGAAATTATTCATACTAATATCTATTGGAATTATTCACTCATTATTTGTAATTCCATATATTTTCTATCTTTTTTTTAATGATTATTCTTAACATAGATATATGTTCTTAATTAAGGACAAGCTTAAAGCTCTTGATAGATTTAGGATCTTTATAACTGAAATTAATAACAGTTTGAAAAGGTCAATTAAGACTATCAAGTATAATTGTAAATGTACAATATTATAGCAAACATGGGGTCTTTAGGAAATTTTTTTCATTTTTCAAATACTTAGAAATTTGTTAATGCAAATATTAGATCATAAATAGTCTAAAATCTGATTACACACAATAATAACCTAGGATCATCTTTAAATCAAGCAACAAAACTTGACCCTAACCAAACCCATTAATTAGAATCAAAGCTATAGAAAGACTGATCACCATTAATAAACCCATTAAGAAAGAATAAGAAAGAAATTCTCTTAAAGAAGAATAACTCTTAGAAACTTGATTTAATAGTGTTTTGCTTTTCAAAGTGATGGCTAATAACTTATTATAAAATCTTAATAATCCTAAACATTATCCTAAAGGTAATGTTGTAAGTTTTTATAGTCAAAATAAATACAATGTATAGTACTATCTAGTAGCAAAAATGATACGTGAATTAGAGTAGAATGCCACTGTTAATAAATATTGTTTATCTTCTATCTTGTTTCATGATTAAAACAACACTTTAGAGTTAAACGACACCATTTATAAAGTTTGTTTATCTTCTATCTTTTGGAAGAGTAGAATGGCTTTATCAAAATAAGTAAAATGATGTCATTCTAGAAGGTTGTTTATCTTTTGACTTTAGTGCAAAAACGATCTCCTTTACTTTCGACTCCTCGAACTTGACATGTACTAGATTATGTTGACTTACCAAGCCATGCTGTTCATATCTAAAGCCTTGTCCATCTCCCAGAATATATAAATAAGTGATTGTCTTTAGTGATGCATCATGAGCTTCTATAGTAACTTTCTTCCCTTATAGATTTATAATCAATTCTTGAAGAGCTTCCTTCATACGCTTGGTCCTATTTCTCATCATTAGACCTTGAATTCCTCTTAAGGGGTCATGATGATGGTTAGAAATAGTTGAACACAACTTGATTTAAATAAATAAAGTTTATTATTTTATGTAGAGAATGGTTATTTTATTCAATTTAAAAATTATTTCTTTATTCAATTGAAAAATAAAATTTTAATTATTAAAAAATATTTTTTTGTTAAATTTAAAAACAATATTATTTATTGATTAAAAACAAGGAGCTTTATATCATATAGTAGAAAATAATTTATAATAAATTATTTGTAAAATTTCAAATATAAATTTGGAAACTAATATTTAATAAAGTGATAAATAAAAAATTTAATTAAAATTAAAATTGTTTTGTTATTTAATATTAGAAAATATTTTCTGATTAAGGAAAAGTTATTCCCAATTAGATTAGAAAATATCTTTTTTAATTCGATTATAATATCTTCCTTGTTAAAATTTATAAAATATAGTTTCCCTAAATCATAATAGGTAAGAGGAGTAATTAATTTAAAATTTTTTTTGATTTACTTTTTAAATGATTCTTAATAGTTGGAAACACTTTTGCAATTGGATTTGAAAATTTTCTTAAAATCATATTAAATTTTTATTTGGATTATAAATTTGATTTAATTAAGGATCAATGGTTTAATTTGATTATTTTTCAAAGAGTTGGAAATATTATTTTAAAATATGAAAATTATAACAATGAGTAGAATCAATCAATAGTAGATGTTTTTATGCATGTAAATTGATTATATTTGCACGTGTTGAACTGAGAGAGGGTTCAATCATTAGTTTTGATGATGATAAAATCTCTTTATTACTAATGATTTAGTTTTTGATGCATTTAAAAGATAGGAAGTTGGATGATGCTCTTGAGCAAAAAAGTTGAACCTAAAAGGACCTTAAGAACATATTTATGAAGAAAATATGGAAATGAAGTAAGCATTGATAAGAGGATCAAGATTATAAAAACCACGATTAAATAGTTTTAAAACTGAATTTTTATTTGTAAATCTTGCCTTAATCTTATTAATGCTTGAAGGGCTTATAAGTCTGCGTATTGATTCTCATTTAGGACTTTGGTTAAGAGTTTAAGAGTTTTTTTTCAATGTGTTCATTACATTTTCGTAATATGTTTATATTAGTATAAAGTTCTATAAATAAGAGGAAATTAGGCATAAAGAGGACCTTTGGTAATTTGATTTTAAAGAAGTCTTTTTAATGTGTCAAAAGGTTTTGAAGTTTGTTTGATATTGATTGAATGTATGTATGTGTGTTTGAATATGTTTTTCAATCAAGTTGGATAGGAATTTTGGTTTTTAGAAGATTAGAGAAAATTTAGAATGTTTTTGAAAATTGTTTGAGCTTGTTTGAAGTTATTTAAGGTTGTTTAAGTTTGTTTAGGTGTGCATAAATATGGTGAGTCAATTTTTGGTATGAAATTTTTTTTAAAGATATTTTAGAAAGTTTAGAAAAATTTTGAAAATGTTTTGGAAAGATCTCATAAGTTTTTAAGTTTTCATAAACTAAGACAATTTATTTTTAGGCTAAATTGAAATGTCCTGGTGTCTATATTCATTTTTTAAATGAATTAGAACTTGTATCAATTGTTTTTAAAGTGAAAAAGATAGTTTAAAAATGTTTAAGAAGATTTGAGAAGCTTTGAAAGAGTTATGAAATTATTTGGACTAAAAATTTTTACTAACAAAGACATATTTTATATTTGAATTTAATTGAAATGCTTTGGTGTATAAAACAAGTTTAGAAATGATTTAAAACTCTTTTGAATTGTTTTGAAATTCAAAAAAATTGTTAAGAATGGTTTTAGAATTGGTTTATATGAAAATTTTCAAAGTGAGCTTAAATTGTCATAAAACAAGACAAATTTTGTTCATAGGAATAATAGTAATGTCTTGGTGTTCAACATATGTTTAGAGATGTTTTTGAATTTGTCTGAATTAATTTGAAATTGATTTAGAATTGCTTTTGAATTGTTGATTATGTTTTGGATTGTTGCAGGACATAGATATCAGTTCTATAAAACTATCACTCTACCGATATTTTGTATTTGATTGATCACTTGATTATTTTAAGGGGTTCAATTGAACAATCTGTATCATGTGGTTAAACATTACTATTTTATTTGCAACATTGATCAATCCATGTGGACAAGTAATTTTGACCGATCTACTTGTTGTGACAAATAACGACTAGTAGGTTTTGTCCAAAACCTTTTTACTTCTATGTAATGTCTCTTTTGTGTTTCTAAAGTTTATATGAGCTTAAAAAGCTTATAAATAGATGGTCTAAGTGGTTAGAAATAATTTTTATGCATGTTTGATAATTAAAAAAGCATTAATTGAGTTTTTAATTGGTTTATAAGTTTGAGAAAAAAATTTTTTTTGATCAAGCAAGAGATTGGGCTTATGTATGCTTGAGTTGAAGTTGTGAGATTGATTTCTGGGGTTTAATTTTTTTTATAGACAATAAGTGAAAAAGGGTTGCTTTTCACCCTTCATAAAGGAAGATTTGTGTTGGGTTCCTTTTCACTCTTTAAAGAAGATTTGTTATATTGCTCTTTATCGCTTTTCGAACGAATATTACAAAAGTTTTTCTTCACTCTAAAGAAGATTGTTTGAGTTAATGAAATATCCAAGTAGGAACGTGGAGAGTGGACATAGGCAATAAAAGGAATTGTTGAGCCACCACAAAAATTGATTGTGAATCCTTCCTCCCTACTCCTTTTTAGTTTATACATGTTATTGTGATTGTTGTTCAATTTTTAAATTTGAATTATTCGAATTAGATTAGCACTTCATCATACTTATGTGAATTATGGTTTAAAGACTTCATACTTAGGGAAAATCAGTTTAAGTGAGTTAAGGTAGACTAATAGGTGATTACTATCTAATTATTGGCTTTAATAGATGGAAAACTTAATTAAGAAACAGAATTAAGTTAATGAATAATTAAAATTTAATTCTTTATAAGGGTTTCAAATCTAAAAAGGGATTTTAAGTTTGAACTTCATGAGTTTTATACTTATTAATCTAATTTATTTAAATGACTAAATAAATGAATTCTAATTAAAAAAGATAGGACTTTATTATATCCACAGTTTTGACTTATTTCATAATGATACCTTAGATGTATTCAACATAGTAATTTTTTAGACTTACTTAATCCATTATATTTTGAACATTTAACTAGCTATTAAGATTGGTAGTATGTTAGCTCATTACCTGTGTTTAGATTGATTAATTGATTACTTTAAATATTAATTTACTTTTTCACCTAAAATGGAATTTTCTCAATAATCTTATACCTTTTAACCTTGTAATTATAGTAGATCCCTCTGGGAATGATCTCTGGACTCACATCCTATATTACTTATTAATAGTGTACACTTGCCTCTTGATCATAAACTAAAAATTGATCAACAAATTTTGAGCACCATTGTTAAGGATCTAATCCTAGTAATATTAGGGACAAATTAGTGTTCATTAGTCTAATTGTTTTAATTTTTATTTATTTTAATTTTAATTTTTTAATAATATCTTTTATTTTTTGTTTTTGTTTTTTTGTTTTATTTTTCATTCTATATATTATTATTATTTTTGTATGTAAAGTTATGGTAAAAAGCCTGAGTAATTGATATTTGATCCTGAGTAAGAGAAAATTATAAGTAGATTACAAAAGGAAGCTCAAGAAAGCATGTTAAGAAAAGTAGAAGTTGAATCCATTTATGAACAATAGTTTAAGTTAGAAGTTGAAATATAAACTATGGTGCTATAAGAATAAGTTATGATTATAAATCCAAAAGAGAGAAGAGAAAAAAGGAAGAGAGCTAGTCATCATGGATTTGAAAATGGGGAATAACGATATACCATTAGCTAATATTGTTAAGTTGAGTGTGAATGCCAACAATTTTGAGATCCCTTATGAATTCTTCTTTATGGTCAAGGTATCATAGTTTTTAGGTTTAATGTTTAAAGATCAAAACAATCATTTAGAGGCCTTTTCAAACTTTTAGTATCTTTTTAAACATAATGGAGTATTAGAGGATGCAGTGAAGTAGTGATTATTTCCATTATCTCTTAGATAAAAAGTTTGAACATGTATAAACTGGTCCCATCATAACTCAAGATGAACTGATGAAGCTGCTTGTTGCTAAGTTTACCCTACTAGCAAAGATAGCAAAGATGAAGATAGAGGTTAAATGTTTTTTCCAATACAAGAATGAAAGTCTATATAAAGCTTGGGAAAGGTTTAGGAAGATGTTAGTAAAGTGCTCAAGTTACGGTTTTAGGATATGGCAATAAGTGGACATATTCTACAGAGGTGTTACGTCTTCTACAAGAAGTACCATTGATATAGTTTTGGAGGCAATCTTATGCATAAAAATCCAATTCAAGGTTAAAACTTGATTTAAGAAATAACTAATAACAGCTTCCAACAGTACTCAAAAAGAAATTCAAGGAGACCTTATGGGGCACATGTAGTAAATGATACCTAGGCAATTTAGATGGAGTTTCTAAACAAGAAGCTAGATAGTTTGTTCCATGATTTTAATGAATGCTCATTTTCAATTTTTCAAGATCAGATGATTTATTATAATTATAGAGGTAACTCGCACAAATCTATAGATTTTCAAGTAGGGAGATTGTTTACCCAAAATCCAAAGCAAGTTTAATATGTATTCAATTCTAATAGGTAGCAAGGGAAAACATTTGCAAACACTTACAATCTAAGATGAAGTGGTCCTTACATCACTTTTAAGACTATAACCAAGAATTTAACAATCAAGGATGTATTGGAATGGATATTGCCAAGAAAGGGCTTATTTCATTTAATTATAAAGTTTTAAATGTTTTGTACTGTGCCTTGAGTATGGAGGCATTTGAAAAAGTTTCAAAGTGTGAAAGTGCTCAAGAAGTGTGGCATACATTAGAAGAAATCTATCAAGATGAAAGAGAGGAAAACAAACACGAAGAAGTAGCTTTCTTATGTTTCGTAGATGATGAGGTAAATATTTCCATAATTTCTAATAATGATGATGTGCCCTCTTACTCAAAATCCCATGATAATGCTAAGACAAGTGATGGTGAATATTCTTATCAAGAATTGGTAGAATATGTTGAAGAAGTTTTAAAAGTGCTTAATGATTATAGATTAGAAAATAACAAGCTTAGAAAAGTAGTAGAATCAAAGGATGTTGAGATGCAAAAATTGATAGAAGAAAATAAGTTATTAAAGAAACATTTGGAATCAAAATGTGATGATGATCATAGTTTGGTGAATGAAAATGCATCTCTTAAAATAGAGATAGGTTTCCTTAAGGACTCACTTACTAAATTCAATAAAGGAAATGAGAAAATTAGAAAACATTTAAATGGCTAAAAACTTTCAAATGATAGACATGGTTTAGGCTATGTAAGTGATTATAAACCTTCCCTTAGCATTACTAAATTTGTTAAAAGAAAAAATTTAGAGGAAGAAGATCCTAGGCCATTTGTTAAAAATATTTCTAAGCCTTCATCATCTAACTCTCATCATAGAAAGAATCATCATGCATTTGTATGCATTAAGATCATATAAAAAGAATGTGCACGTGCCTAAAAAGAGACATAACTTCTTTATTAATGCACATCATTAAAATGATACATATAGGCCCTCTACATCATATGCTCCTCCTGATCAGATATATACATCTAAAAATGATTACCATACTCATCATGTGCCTTTAAATGTGCCTCATGCATATTCTAAACATAATTTTCATCAAAGAAAAACTTTTACATCTAGAAATACATATAGGAACAATATGAGACCTCATTTTCATTCATTTGATACAGTTAGAAGTCTTAATAGATCTAGACCAAGGTATGCTTATGGAAATGCATATAGATCACATACACCTTCGGTTTGTCATTATTGTGTCCGTTTTGGGCATGTTAAACAACTTTGCTATGATCGTTTAAGTATTTTGCCGAATGGTTGTGATAGGTATAAAACTAATTATCGAGGACCCAAGATGATATGGGTACCAAAGATTTATTAAATTTTTTTGTAAGTTTTAAAGGGTATTTTCAAGAGCATAAAAGAAGAAGAAAAATCTGCAAAATTGTTGGACTAAGGAAGTAAAGAATTTAAGCAATATAGTTGGTGATAAACATTAAAGGGAGGTATGCCTTGAACTTACATTTATATTGATTTTCACACTAACGTGTTACTTGATTATTTTATTAATTGCTACTTTGATTATAAATTGAATAATTGAAAATTTGAAAATTAAAATGTTTTTTGGAAAATTCTTTTATTTTCCTATCTACGTACTGTGTTGTAATGATTATCGGTCGACCGATAGGAATAGATCAATTGATCGAATGTAATAAAAAGGTCTATCGATATAAATTGTGCAGTCGACCGCACTATCGAGGCTACTGCATTTATAAAACCTATTTCATGTTTACGTGTTAAGAGTATTTAAGCTTTTTTAAATTTCATTTTCATATATTATTATTTGCTCAACTGAATTTATTCTCAAGTTTTGACTTGTTAAAAATTATGATTAGGAATGCATGAATATGTTTTTCTTGATTTCATTGAGGATGTTTTAATTGGTTGAAGAGATTCTAATGAATGACATTTCTACATAATTAGATTTTGCATTTTTAGGAAAATTATAAGTTGATAAACCTGTTTATGTTAAGTGCTTCTTAGATGTTTAGATGCTTTATTGATTCCATGAATTGTTTTGCATTAGTAAGCATGTAGAATTATTTTTTGTACTTTCAATCATATATCTTGACATGTTTTAATCCCTCTTATGTATTGTAAATTTTGCACTTACATACTTTTAACAGAAATTGTTTTTAATAAGGGGGAGCCTATAAGATAAAGGATTTATTTTTAACAAAATTTTTTACAAAAGTTTGGTTTCTTTTAAAAAATTTCCTCCATACACAAGTTTATGAGAAATATTTGAAAAGTCATAATATTTTGATAGAAAAGGGTTCAAGATTCATTAAAGTTTTAAATCTAGACTTCATGCATTTTATGTTAAGATATCCTATAGTAGGTTTTTAATAATTCATGACATGAATTTTTTTTATAAAATCTAATGATGATATTTTGAGCATGACATTAAAGTCTTTGCAAATTAATGACATTTGAACTTTTGAAAAGGATTTATTAAACTTTGATACTTTAAACGCATAATTGAGTTTATTTCTTCCATGAGTTAAGGTTCTTAAGATGTTTTTTTTAAAACAATTGGTGTCAAGCATGAATTAACTCTAATTGGTATCTTGAAATTGTTTACATGTTGTATATGACGTTTCCATGTTAATTTGATTTTTGTTTAGTACCTTGTTTTAGATTATATGTTGTTGCTACTTATTGATGCTTTATTCGTTTAGGATATTATTAATAATTTGTATTATAGTCCTTGTCTCATTATAATTGATTGTATAATTAATTGGCTTGCGTTGTTTTTATTACAATTGGTATCAACAAGTTATTTTTCAACAACTTATGATGTTTGTTAACAAGTGGTAGCTTATTTTGAAAAATGGATTTCGTTAAGAATGATGAGAATAATGGGTATCAAGTTTTTGTTCTTTAAAAATTGGTATCTATGTTGATGATTATTTGATTATGGACTTTTGAAATGAGATTTGGTTATTTTTTCCCCCTCTTTTGAGTACTTGTGACATGGTATTTTAAAGCTTATCTTGGTATATTGATGGGGAGCATTGTTAAAAGAAATATTTTTCTTCACTTATAAAATAAAATGTGTTTTTGACATGTTCTTGAAATTTGATTTGAGATATATGTTTGGAAGAAGATGAATTTATTATGTTTGTATGTCTTATGCTTATTGGTATCAAAGTATTATGCTTTTCATTTGTGACTAGTTTCATATTAGTATATAAGCTTTACACCTTTTTTTAATTGGATGTATACTTTTTGATGATTACAAAAATGGTGAGAATGAGATATGTGATATTAGCAAGGAGTAGCAAATTCCTTATTTGATACGTTTGCATATGATGCTTATATACATGTGTTAATTGGTTTGCTTGTATAATTTGATTTTTTTGCATATCTAATATCACATGGTTTTGTCATCATTAAAAAGGGAGAGATTATTGAAACAAGGATTGGTTCCACCTTGTTTTGATGATAAAAAAGTATTTTTACTAATGTATTTGTGGAGTTTATTGTGTGTTAAGATAGGTTTGAAGAAATCAAGTCATGAACTGCATGTATGTTGAGCCTTTATGATAAAAGATGTATATGGAGTTTATAAAGCATGTTGGAGATGTACGAAGACTAAGATAAAAGATCAAGTTCAAGAGTAGAATTTAATAGGTCTCTAAGTAAGTGTTTATGTTAAGAAGTGAATGGAATTGGTTTTGGATTGATTGATTAGGTTTAGATAAAGTTTGGAAGTTGGATTACTGAACAAGTTTAGTTGAGCTCCAAAATCTGTATAGTTGATTTTGTAAAGGAATTATGCATAATTCTAGAGTTCCAAATGCCATGAAATTTTACATGATGCTAGAATAATGTGTTACGAAGGTACTCACTAAATTTCTTGGTAATTAGATGAATAATGTAGAAGATATCACGAAAATACTAAGTGGTGCTACAAGTTGGCACATTCAAAGGAGTTTGGTTGACTGAATGAGTCATAGGTTGACTGAATGAGGCCATCGGTCGACCAAATGACCCATAAGTTGACCTAATGACCCCTTTGGTCAACCAAACATGATGAATGAGGCTTTGTTTTGCTTATCCATTTGACATGCATCACACATCTTGTTCTTTTCATACTTTAATTTGGGTAGGCCATTCATTAGCCCTTTGTTGCAAAGATTGGAGATGTGTTTCACGCTAGCATGACCTAATTATTGCAAAGATTATAGATGTGTTCCATGTTAGCATGACCTAATCTTCTATTCCACATCCAAGAATCCTCATTAATAAACATCAAACACTCAACATTTTAGCTAGAGAGATCATTTATATCAATAGCGAATATATTCCCTACTCTCTTACCAATAAAAACAATACAATTATCAATCACATTAGAAACCATGCAAGATTTCCCTTCAAAAGAAACTTTGAAACCTTTATCACATAATTGATTTACACTCAATAAATTATGCTTTAGACCTTCTACCAAAAGGACATTGTCAATGGTAGCATTATTCTTACCAATTTTCCTAATGCCAATTATCTTACCTTTGTCATTGTTTACATATGTCAGATATCCACCATCTTTTTCTTCCCAAGAAATAAAGTGAGAGGCATCACCCATCATATGCCTAGAGCATCCACTATCTACATACCATGTGCTCTTCTTGTATTCCTACAAAATAAAGAAAATAATTTCACTTTAGGTACCTATATTAATTTGGGTTCTTGGGAGTTAGATACCTTTCTAATTCCTAAGGCTTTCGACAAATTAGAAAACCTAAACAATTTATTAAAACAGAAATTTTTCTAAATGAACATACCTTCCATAATAATCATAAACATAAGTTACTTTATGAAAATGCATGTTTGGCCTAAAGTTGTTCCTATATGCAAATTTAGATGCATCAATTCTAAAATTTCTTCTTTATTAAACTCCTGGCCTAGAATGAACATGAAAGTCATTTCTTGATGCAACAGTATTCATAGGATGAGCATGTCAATATATAAGCCCAATGTGCATAGATTGTGGACTATATATATTATATGAAGATTTTGTATTTGAAAAGAAACTATGCCTTTTGTTAGGGACATACATATTTCTCTTAGATGTAGATCTTAAGGCATATATAAAAGTATAATAAATGTTCCTAGATTGAGTTATAGAAGATGAAGCAACATTATCAAAAGATAATATATGAATATGCTCTTCATCAAAACATTTTCCTTTTACAAAAATGGTCTTGGCATTAGGTGTTCCACTTTCTTGTGTAAAACCTAAGCCACATTTATTATTAGAATTTATTTGAGCTCCAAGCATGTTATCCAAATTTTCTTTTCCTTTAGTAAACTTTTCTAGTGATTTTGAAAGCCTTTTATCTCACTCTTTAAAAAATCATTTTCATCCATTATTTTCTTCTTATCATCATAAAAATCCACACTCTTAGATTTTAACGTGCCATTTATTTCATTCTTTAATCTATCAATTTCTATCATACATGCATCCTTAGATTTTAAAGCATCATGCATTTCAATTTTCAACTCATCATTCTCATACATGTAATCAACTAATTCCTTTTTCAATCAATCATTCACATTCACCAACCAATCATTTTCTATTTTAAAATCATTGAAATTTTTCTTACATTCCTTGTGTTTGGAAGATAATTTCTTCCTTTTCATAATAGTACGTTCTACAACCTTAACTAATTCATCATACCATAAACTAACACCTATAGGCTTATTCTCATTCTCATCATCATCATTAGAAGGTGAAGAAGATGGTACCTCATCATCCAAAGCCATGAGACAAAACTTGGCGCTTTCATTTTTGGAATTTTCACTTCCCTCTTCGCTTTCAGTTTCCCATATGGCTTTCAAAGCTTTCTTTCCTTTCTTGTCCTTCTTCTCTCTTCTTTCCTTCTTACCATTTCTTTTATCCTTCTCACTTTCCTTAAAAAGTGGGCAATTGGCCTTCAAATGCCCTAGTTTCCTACATTCATAACAAATGACATTACTAGATTTTATTTTATGATCATACTTACCTTGCTCTCTTTTCTTGGATTTTGACTTCCTCCTTAGGAATTTGTTGAACTTTTTTGTAAGAAGAGCTATCTCTTCTTCACTTTCTTCTGATGAGCTCTCTTCTTCACTAGACTCCTCTTTCTTGGCTTTGAATGCCAAGTTCTTCCTTCTTGATGAAGCTTCTTCTTCTTTTTCTTTTGAATCCTTCATTGCCATCTCATGAGTGAGCAAAGAACCTATCAATTCTTAAAAAGGCAAAACGTTAAAATCTTTAGCCTCTTGAATGGTGGTTACCTTAGCCTCCCATTCCTTTGGCAAAGACCTCATAATTTTTCTAAAAATTTCAACATTTGCATATGATCTTCCTAAACCTTTCAAAGCATTTATAATGTTACTAAAGCTATCATACATGTCGGAAATGCTTTCATTAGGATGCATTGAAATCAATTCACATTGATGAATAAGCATAGACATTTTACTTTCTTTCGTTTGATTTGTGCCCTCATGAGTAACCTCTAAAGTATGCCAAATTTCTTTAGCTGTTTCACACGTAGACACTCTATTGAATTCACTTATACTTAAAGCACAAAATAGAACATGAACAACTCTACTATTAAGTGAAAGCAATCTTTCATCATCTACATTTCATTCCTCTTTTACCTTAGGAATTCTTTGACCATTTTCAATCTTAGTAGGAATATAAGGATCTTCATTCACTATATCCCACAACTTGATATTTTCGGTTTGAAGAAATAATTTCATCTTAGTTTTCCAATACAAGTATTCATTTCCGTCAAAGAAAGGAGGTCTCCCAATATTTTAAGCTTCAAAACTAGACAACCTACCTAATTGTGCCATAATGGATGTTTTCTCACAATTTCATTAGAAATTTATGCAAGTGTGAAACCTAGGCTCTGATACCAATTGTAAGCCCTATGGCACCCAAGAGGGGTGAATTGGGTATTTAAAATTTTTTAACTAATTCAAACTAGCAACCTAAATTAATTGGAAACTAGATACAATCAATAAATCAAGATTCAACCTAAGATGAAATAAGAATGCAAATATCAAAACGAATGCAATAGGTTGAGATAAGAGAAAGACACAAGCCAATTAAAGAAGTTCACATACCCCAAAGATAGGCTACTTCTCCTTTCCAACTACTTGTTGGATGATTCTATACTAATCAATCAAAACAAGTACAATCTTTTTCAAGGTAAAGAGT